>OZ020255.1:3826552-4012149 GCA_963971285.1 Astropecten irregularis
AGTAGGACGCAGCAGCAGGACGCAACCGTAGGACGCAGCAGTAGGACGCAACAGTAAGACGCAGCAGTAGGATGCAACAGTAGGACGCAACAGTAGGACTCAACAGTAGGACAGTAAGATGCAACAGTAGGACGCAACAGTAGGATGCACAAGATGCAACAGTAGGGTGCAACAGAAGAATGCAGCAGTAGGACACAGCAGTAGGAGGCAATAGTAGGAGGCAACAGTAGGACACAACAGTAGGATGCCACAACAGAAAGATGCAATAGTAATGTAAGAGTATGACGCAACAGTAAGACGCAACAGTAAGACGCAACAGTAGGATGCAACAGTAGGACGCAACAGTAGGATGCAACAGTAGGATGCAGCAGTAGGACGCAACAGTAAGGCGCAACAGTAAGAAGCAACAGTAGGATGCAACAGTAGGACGCAACAGTGAGATGCAACAGTAGGATACAACAGTAGGACGCAACAGTAGTTTGCAACAGTAGTTTGCAACAGTAGGACGCAACAGTAGGATGCAACAGTAGGACGCAACAGTAGGACGCAACAGTAGGATGCAACAGTAGGATGCAACAGTAGGATGCAACAGTAATGCAACAGTAGGAAGCAACAGTAAGACGCAACAGTAGGACACAACAGTAGGACGAAACAGTAGGACGCAACAGTAGGACACAACAGTAGGATGCAACAGTAGGATGCAACAGTAGGACGCAACAGTAGGATGCAGCAGTAGGATGCAGCAGTAGGACGCAACAGTAGGATGCCGCAACAGAAGTTTGCAATAGTGAGATGCAACAGTAGGATGCAACAGTAGGATGTAACAGTAGGATGCAGCAGTAGGACGCAACAGTAGGACGCAACAGTAGGATGCCGCAACAGTAGGATGCAACAGTAATGTAACAGTATGACGCAACAGTAAGACGCAACAGTAGGACGCAACATGAGGATGCAAAAGATGCAACAGTAGGACGCAACAGTAGGATGCAACAGTAGGATGCAACAATAGGACGCAACAGTAGGATGCCGCAACAGTAGGATGCAACAGTAATGTAACAGTATGACGCAACAGTAAGACGCAACAGAAGAGCGCAAAAGTAGGACGCAACAGTAGGATGCAAAAGATGCAACAGTAGTATGAAACAGTAGGATGCAGCAGTAGGACACATCAATAGGACGCAACAGTAGGAGGCAATAGTAGGATGCAACAGTAGGATGCCGCAACAGTAGGATGCAACAGTAATGTAACAGTATGACGCAACAGTCAGACGCAACAGTAGGACGCAACAGTAGGATGCACAAGATGCAACAGTAGGATGCAACAGTAGGATGCAGCAGTAGGATGCAACAGTAGGACGCAACAGTAGGACTCAACAGTAGGACAGTAAGATGCAACAGTAGGACGCAGCAGTAGGACGCAACAGTAAGACGCAGCAGCAGGACGCAACCGTAGGACGCAGCAGTAGGACGCAACAGTAAGACGCAGCAGTAGGATGCAACAGTAGGACGCAACAGTAGGACTCAACAGTAGGACAGTAAGATGCAACAGTAGGACGCAACAGTAGGATGCACAAGATGCAACAGTAGGGTGCAACAGAAGAATGCAGCAGTAGGACACAGCAGTTGCGTCCTACTGTTGCGTCCTACTGTTGTGTCCTACTGTTGTGTCCTACTGTTGCATCCTACTTTTGCATCCTACTGTTGCGTTACTGTTGCATCCTGATGCGTCCTACTGTTGCGTCCTACTGTTGCGTCCTACTGCTGCGTCTTACTGTTGCGTCCTACTGTTGCGTCCTACTGCTGCGTCCTACGGTTGCGTCCTGCTGCTGCGTCCTACTTCTGCATCCTACTGTTGCATCCTACTGTTGTGTCTCACTGTTGCGTCCTACAGGTGTAGGATGCAGCAGTAGGACACAGCAATAGGACGCAACAGTAGGAGGCAACAGTAGGACACATCAATAGGACACAACAGTAGGAGGCAATAGTAGGAGGCAACAGTAGGATGCAACAGTAGGATGCAACAGTAGGATGAAACAGTAGGACGCAACAGTAGGACGCAACAGTAAGGATACAACAGTAGGACGCAACAGTGAGATGCAACAGTGAGACGCAACAGTAGGATGCAACAGTAATGCAACAGTATGATGCAAAAGTAGGACGCAACAGAAGGACGCAACTGTAGAATGCAACAGTAGGACGCAACAGTAGGATGCCGCAACAGTAGGATGCCGCAACAGTAGGATGCAACAGTAGGACGCAACAGTAGGATGCCGCAACAGAAGTTTGCAATAGTGAGATGCAACAGTAGGATGCAACAGTAGGATGTAACAGTAGGATGCAGCAGTAGGACGCAACAGTAGGACGCAACAGTAGGATGCCGCAACAGTAGGATGCAACAGTAATGTAACAGTATGACGCAACAGTAAGACGCAACAGTAGGACGCAACATGAGGATGCAAAAGATGCAACAGTAGGACGCAACAGTAGGATGCAACAGTAGGATGCAACAGTAGGACGCAACAGTAGGATGCCGCAACAGTAGGATGCAACAGTAATGTAACAGTATGACGCAACAGTAAGACGCAACAGAAGAGCGCAAAAGTAGGACGCAACAGTAGGATGCAAAAGATGCAACAGTAGTATGAAACAGTAGGATGCAGCAGTAGGACACATCAATAGGACGCAACAGTAGGAGGCAATAGTAGGATGCAACAGTAGGATGCCGCAACAGTAGGATGCAACAGTAATGTAACAGTATGACGCAACAGTCAGACGCAACAGTAGGACGCAACAGTAGGATGCACAAGATGCAACAGTAGGATGCAACAGTAGGATGCAGCAGTAGGACACAGCAGTAGGAGGCAACAAGTAGGACACAACAGTAGGATGCCGCAACAGAAAGATGCAACAGTAATGTAACAGTATGATGCAACAGTAAGACGCAACAGGACGCAACAGTAGGATGCAAAAGATGCAACAGTAGGATGCAACAGTAGGATGCAGCAGTAGGACACAGCAATAGGACGCAACAGTAGGAGGCAACAGTAGGACACATCAATAGGACACAACAGTAGGAGGCAATAGTAGGAGGCAACAGTAGGATGCAACAGTAGGATGCAACAGTAGGATGAAACAGTAGGACGCAACAGTAGGACGCAACAGTAAGGATACAACAGTAGGACGCAACAGTGAGATGCAACAGTGAGACGCAACAGTAGGATGCAACAGTAATGCAACAGTATGATGCAAAAGTAGGACGCAACAGTAGGACGCAACTGTAGAATGCAACAGTAGGACGCAACAGTAGGATGCCGCAACAGTTCGACAGAATAGTATCTTGCTATCGTGTTAGTAAGTTGCTGCAATGTGTGTTATAAAAGTATAGGATGCAACAGTAGGACGCAACAGTAGGAAGTAACATTAAGATGCAACAGTAGGACGCAACAGTAGGACGCAACAGTACAACAGTAGAACGCAACAGTAGGATGCAACAGTAGGACGCAGCAGTAGGACGCAACAGTAGAATGCAACAGTGGGACGCAACAGTATTTTGCAAAAGTAATTTGCAACAGTAAAACGCAACAGTAAGACGCAACAGTAGGACACAACAGTAGGATGCAACAGTAGGACGCAACAGTAGGATGCAACAGTAGGACGCAACAGTAGGACGCAACAGTAGGACACAACAGTAGGATGCAACAGTAGGATGCAACAGTAGGACGCAACAGTAGGATGCAACAGTAGGATGCAGCAGTAGGACGCAACAGTAGGATGCCGCAACAGAAGTTTGCAACAGTGAGATGCAACAGTAGGATGCAACAGTAGGATGCAACAGTAGGACGCAACAGTAGGATGCAACAGTAGGATGCAGCAGTAGGACGCAACAGTAGGACGCAACAGTAGGATGCCGCAACAGTAGGATGCAACAGTAATGTAACAGTATGACGCAACAGTAAGACGCAACAGTAGGACGCAACAGTAGGATGCAACAGTAGGATGCACAAGATGCAACAGTAGGATGCAACAGTAGGATGCAGCAGTAGGACACAGCAGTAGGAGGCAACAAGTAGGACACAACAGTAGGATGCCGCAACAGAAAGATGCAACAGTAATGTAACAGTATGATGCAAGAGTAAGACGCAACAGGACGCAACAGTAGGATGCAAAAGATGCAACAGTAGGATGCAACAGTAGGATGCAGCAGCAGGACACAGCAATAGGACGCAACAGTAGGAGGCAACAGTAGGACACATCAATAGGACGCAACAGTAGGAGGCAATAGTAGGAGGCAACAGTAGGATGCAACAGTAGGATGAAACAGTAGGATGAAACAGTAGGACGCAACAGTAGGACGCAACAGTAAGGATACAACAGTAGGACGCAACAGTGAGACGCAACAGTAGGATGCAACAGTAATGCAACAGTAGGATGCAAAAATTGGACGCAACAGTAGGACGCAACTGTAGAATGCAACAGTAGTATGCAACATTAGGACGCAACAGTAGGATGCCGCAACAGAAGGATGCCGCAACAGTAGGATGCAACAGTGGGACGCAACAGTAGGATGCAAAAGATGCAACTGCAGGATGCAACAGTAGGACACATCAGTAGGACACAGCAATAGGACGCAACAGTAGGAGGCAATAGTAGGAGGCAACAGTAGGATGAAACAGTAGGACGCAACAGTAGAACCCAACAGTAGGATACACCAGTAGGACGCAACAGTGAGACGCAACAGTGAGACGCAACAGTAGGATGCAGAAGTAGGATGCAACAGTAGGACGAAGCAGCAGGACGCAACCGTAGGACGCAGCAGTAGGACGCAACAGTAAGACGCAGCAGTAGGATGCAACAGTAGGACGCAACAGTAGGACTCAACAGTAGGACAGTAAGATGCAACAGTAGGACGCAACAGTAGGATGCACAAGATGCAACAGTAGGGTGCAACAGAAGAATGCAGCAGTAGGACACAGCAGTAGGAGGCAATAGTAGGAGGCAACAGTAGGACACAACAGTAGGATGCCACAACAGAAAGATGCAATAGTAATGTAAGAGTATGACGCAACAGTAAGACGCAACAGTAAGACGCAACAGTAAGACGCAACAGTAAGACGCAACAGTAGGACACAACAGTAGGACGCAACAGTAGGACGCAGCAGTAGGATGCAACAGTAGGACGCAACAGTAGGATGCAACAGTAGGATGCAGCAGTAGGACGCAACAGTAAGGCGCAACAGTAAGAAGCAACAGTAGGATGCAACAGTAGGACGCAACAGTGAGATGCAACAGTAGGATACAACAGTAGGACGCAACAGTAGTTTGCAACAGTAGTTTGCAACAGTAGGACGCAACAGTAGGATGCAACAGTAGGACGCAACAGTAGGACGCAACAGTAGGATGCAACAGTAGGATGCAACAGTAGGATGCAACAGTAATGCAACAGTAGGAAGCAACAGTAAGACGCAACAGTAGGACACAACAGTAGGACGAAACAGTAGGACGCAACAGTAGGACACAACAGTAGGATGCAACAGTAGGATGCAACAGTAGGACGCAACAGTAGGATGCAACAGTAGGATGCAGCAGTAGGACGCAACAGTAGGATGCCGCAACAGAAGTTTGCAATAGTGAGATGCAACAGTAGGATGCAACAGTAGGATGTAACAGTAGGATGCAGCAGTAGGACGCAACAGTAGGACGCAACAGTAGGATGCCGCAACAGTAGGATGCAACAGTAATGTAACAGTATGACGCAACAGTAAGACGCAACAGTAGGACGCAACATGAGGATGCAAAAGATGCAACAGTAGGACGCAACAGTAGGATGCAACAGTAGGATGCAACAGTAGGACGCAACAGTAGGATGCAACAGTAGGACGCAACAGTAGGATGCCGCAACAGTAATGTAACAGTATGACGCAACAGTAAGATGCAACAGAAGAGCGCAACAGTAGGACGCAACAGTAGGATGCAAAAGATGCAACAGTAGTATGAAACAGTAGGATGCAGCAGTAGGACACATCAATAGGACGCAACAGTAGGAGGCAATAGTAGGAGGCAACAGTAGGATGCAACAGTAGGATGCAACAGTAGGATGCCGCAACAGTAGGATGCAACAGTAATGTAACAGTATGACGCAACAGTAAGACGCAACAGTAGGACGCAACAGTAGGATGCACAAGATGCAACAGTAGGATGCAACAGTAGGATGCAGCAGTAGGACACAGCAGTAGGAGGCAACAAGTAGGACACAACAGTAGGATGCCGCAACAGAAAGATGCAACAGTAATGTAACAGTATGATGCAACAGTAAGACGCAACAGGACGCAACAGTAGGATGCAAAAGATGCAACAGTAGGATGCAACAGTAGGATGCAGCAGTAGGACACAGCAATAGGACGCAACAGTAGGAGGCAACAGTAGGACACATCAATAGGACACAACAGTAGGAGGCAATAGTAGGAGGCAAAAGTAGGATGCAACAGTAGGATGAAACAGTAGGACGCAACAGTAGGACGCAACAGTAAGGATACAACAGTAGGACGCAACAGTGAGATGCAACAGTGAGACGCAACAGTAGGATGCAACAGTAATGCAACAGTATGATGCAAAAGTAGGACGCAACAGTAGGACGCAACTGTAGAATGCAACAGTAGGACGCAACAGTAGGATGCCGCAACAGTAGGATGCCGCAACAGTAGGATGCAACAGTAGGACGCAACAGTAGGATGCAAAAGATGCAACAGTAGGATGCAACAGTAGGACACATCAGTAGGACACAGCAATAGGATGCAACAGTAGGAGGCAATAGTAGGAGGCAACAGTAGGATGAAACAGTAGGACGCAACAGTAGAACCCAACAGTAGGATACACCTGTAGGACGCAACAGTGAGACACAACAGTAGGATGCAACAGTAGGATGCAGAAGTAGGATGCAACAGTAGGACGCAGCAGCAGGACGCAACCGTAGGACGCAGCAGTAGGACGCAACAGTAAGACGCAGCAGTAGGACGCAACAGTAGGACTCAACAGTAGGACGCAACAGGATGCAACAGTAACGCAACAGTAGGATGCAAAAGTAGGATGCAAAAGTAGGATGCAACAGTAGGACACAACAGTAGGACACAACAGTAGGACGCCGCAACAGTTCGACAGAATAGTATTTTGCTATCGTGTTAGTAAGTTGCTGCAATGTGTGTTATAAAAGTATAGGACGCAACAGTAGGACGCAACAGTAGGACGTAACATTAAGATGCAACAGTAGGACGCAACAGTAAGACGCAACAGTACAACAGTAGGACGCAACAGTAGGATGCAACAGTAGGACGCAACAGTGAGATGCAACAGTAGGATGCAACAGTAATGCAACAGTAGGATGCAAAAGTAGGACGCAACAGTAAGATGCAACAGTAGGATGCAACAGGATGACGCAACAGTAAGACGCAACAGTAGGACACAACAGTAGGATGCAACAGTAGGACGCAGCAGTAGGATGCAACAGTAGGATGCAACAGGAGGATGCAGCAGTAGGACGCAACAGTAAGGCGCAACAGTAAGAAGCAACAGTAGGATGCAACAGTAGGACGCAACAGTGAGATGCAACAGTAGGATGCAACAGTAGTTTGCAACAGTAGTTTGCAACAGTAGTTTGCAACAGTAGTTTGCAACAGTAGGATGCAACAGTAGGAAGCAACAGTAGGAAGCAACAGTAGGACGCAACAGTAGGACGCAATAGTAGGACGCAACAGTAGGATGCAACAGTAGGACGCAACAGTAGGATGCAACAGTAGGATGCAGCAGTAGGACGCAACAGTAAAGCGCAACAGTAGGAAGCAACAGTAGGATGCAACAGTAATGCAACAGTAGGATGCTAAGAGTAGGATGCAATAGCAATGCAACAGTAGGACTTAACAGTAAGACTTACCAGTAGGATGCAACATTAATGCAGCAGAAGGGTGCAACAGTAGGGCGCAACAGTAGGACGCAAGAGTTGGACGCAAAAGTAGGATGCAACAGTAGGATGCAACAGTAGGACTACTCAACAGTAAGACGCAACAGTAAGACGCAACAGTAAGACGCAACAGCAGGACGCAACAGTAGGACGCAACAGTAGGACGCAGCAGTAGGACACAGCAGTAGGACACAACAGTAGGAGGCAACAGTGGGACGCAACAGTAGGACGCAACAGTAGGACGCAACAGTAGGACACAACAGTAGGACACAACAGTAGGACACAACAGTAAGACACCGCAACAGTACGACGCTGCAACAGTACAACACAATAGTATCTTGCTATCGCGTTAGTAAAGTTGCTGCAATGTGTGTCATAAAAGTATAGGACGCAACAGTAGGACGCAACAGTACGACACAACAGTAGGATGCAGAAGTAGGACGCAACAGTAGGACGCCGCAACAGTACAACGCAATGACTTCCATATGCGATGCAACACTAGGACGCCGCAACCGTAGGACGCAACAGTATCATATCTTGCTATCGCGTTAGTAAGTTGCTGCAATGTGTGTCTTAAAAGTACATCACATAAGTCTTTTATCCTGTTCCATTTGTGGCTCATCCTCTTCGAACCATATCCGTCATGACCACCCGAAAACAGCTAGAGGTCAGTGCCCAAAAGGTATTGTGTACTAATTACGACACATGTTACAGGGAATCCCATATGCGATGCAACAGTAGGATGCAACAGTAGGACGCAACAGTAGGACGCAGGACGCAACAGTAGGACGCAACAGTAATGCAACAGTAGGACGCAACAGTAAGACGCAACAGTACAACAGTAGGATGCAACAGTAGGATGCAACAGTAGGACGCAACAGTAGGACGCAACAGTAGGATGCAACAGTAATGCAAAAGTAGAATGCAACAGTAAGACGCAACAGTAGGATGCAACAGTAATGCAACAGTAGGATGCAACAGTAAGCCGCAACAGTAGGATGCAACAGTAATGCAACAGTAGGACGCAACAGTAGGATGCCGCAACAGTAGGATGCCGCAACAGTAGGACGCAACAGTATCATATCTTGCTATCGCGTTAGTAAGTTGCTGCAATGTGTGTTAAAAGTACACCACATAAGTCTTTTATCCTGTTCCATTTGTGGCTCATCCTCTGTGGTTATCTTGAGAACCAGTTCGAACCATATCCGACATGACCGCAGTACACAAAAGGTATAGTGTACGACACATGTTACAGGGTCTTCCATATGCAATTCAACAGTACGATGTGAATAGTCAATGAAAAAGCCATCCCATCAAGTGATCTCCCATTACTATACTGTTTCTCAGGTTGCAGCATTGCTAATTCTATGTGTATCTTCAATGATCCCTTGGATTTAGCAGTATGCGAGTGGTATCATGGCTTCGGACTGCCAAGTGAACAGAGGTAATTGACTTATAGGGACACCACCAACAAAGGGCTGGATAGCTCAGTTGATAGAGCGTCTGTACGGTATTACGGAGGTCGCTAGTTTGAATCCAGTCAATTTTTCACTTTTCAATGACTCTCTAGCATAGATTAGGTTTGCTCATTTGCACAAGCATAGTCTTTATTCAGTGGTTACTATATACCCCCTGAGTACAAATGAAACGATTTCCAATGTACACATTTTCAGGCTGACATGCCAATGACATACTGTATATTGAAGCTGGGGTGGAGACTGTGCTGTGTATCGTTTTGAAATGGTACCCGTGCTGTTCACCAGCGTTGTCGGGCTTGCTCCACACATGCTGTACACGTACGCCCATGATAATGCATTGAAAGTGTATAATACTATACATAGCCAAAGTTAGTCATGCTTTATAACAATTTTGACATCCGACAAAGTTTATGAGAAAAGAACTTGACAAGTTCCAGTAAAGATGGTAAATCGGCAGTGGTGTGTTGAGCATGTATTTAGCCAGGGAGGAATAATAATGTGTCCTCAAAGGGGCATGTTTCCAATTGCTTTGAAACCTAGTTTAAACTTACTGAAAAGATGCAATGACATCATCTGCTGATTTTGTAATGACTAATATTGGAATATTGTCCCCAATCCTGTATCACGTGTCCTTTTAACTAGAAAACAAAACAAGATGTTTTCAAAATTCACATAGCTACAGCTCTAAAGTATACAACATAGATAAACACTGAGTAGGCAAAAATGCCGACGTCATCAAGATGCCAACAAAAGTTTCGGATTTTTAAAACACAAAGTAAGAGCCGATTATCATGAAATTTGGTGGAAATGCTAAACATGAAGTGAAGTCATGATGACATCATATTTTTTTTTTTTATGAATTTTTGTAATCTCGTTAAAATTCTAAATATTAAATTGTGTGTCATGTGAACTAAGTTACAATAGCTCAGTTTGAGCTAGTGTCAATGTGCATTTTATACATGCGGCTCCCATCCGGTCTCTCTCTCGACCTGAAAAAGTCTCGGTCTCAGACAAGCTGGTCTCGACTACAACACTGGACGACCAAGGAACCAAGAGCATGATGGATGCAAGAATGTGTACAAATGTAATGGGAAGGTAGTGACTACCTAGGTAATGAGGTGATAGAACCATCACGTGATATTGTTGCAACACCAACGTGCGTAAAAAGAACACCACATTATGGGTTTGCAAGCCACAATGGTGAGTTCACCTGGCTGAGGTAATCATGGCACAAGGCACCATGAGTTATCCATGGCGCTATCCAATCTATGATATTTCAAGTTAGTTAATTTGGTTGGTGCCCCTGAACTGTGATGGCCTTCCATAGGGTTCTGTCCTGCATTGCTGTCCCCAGATCGGTTGCCTCCAATCCTGTGTCCTTATTCAAGACGTCTACATAGTTCAGCTTTGGTCCACCAGGCTTCCTGTATCCATGATTTGGTTTCCAGATGATGAGTCTAGATGCAAGCTCCTCACTCCTCCTACTGCAGTGCCCGGCAAATCTTAAGCGTCGCCCCCTGATCTTGTCACTCAGTCTTGGCAAGTCCCCATACAGCTCTGCATTTGACATATGCTGATTCCAGTGAACATTCAGGACAGTCCGAAGCATGCGGGTGTAGCAGCCATCCAGGTCTCTTGCAAGCTTGGGCGTTACAGACCAGGCTTCACACCCATAGAGGGAGACTGATTGTACAGTTGCAGCAAAGATTCTTAAATTAAAACTCCTAGGAAGACTTGACTTCTAGATTTTCTGTAGTCTATTGCATGCCCACCATGCTGCAGCTTTGCGAAATCTAATGTCTTTTTCTGTGTTGCCCATCCAGGCTCCTAGGTACTTGAAGTTCTTTACTTCTTTAAGTAAAGTTCCGTCATTTGTCTTAAAGCTTGTCCGATTTCTGTTGTATGCCACAAACTTTGTGTTGCCTGCATTGATTTTCAACCGATATTGCAAGAACAAAGCTTAAATTGCCCAAATCATAGCCATTATTAACAATTATTAGATACAAAACTCTTTTATTATTCAAGAGAAAGTTAATCAAATTGGCAAATGAAAAAACGTATCTTACTTCAATTCTGTTTTAATAGATCGGGTATTTTTCTAAATACATGTAGAGTGGATGCAAATATGTAACCAAACAAAACAAAATGAAACAAAAACAAAAATACTTTTTACATGTACATATTTACAGAACTTGTACTTCTGGATTATCCATTAGGCACACCACTTTGACATTGATTATGTAGAATTCTAATTATTTTTTGGGTATCTATTTACAGGCATAAGAGACTTCTGTACATCTGCACTTTCAGTTTTGAGGGTTGGGATTTGTGTCTCCATCATAAATGAGATTCTATTTTAAATAAAATAATGGCATAATGCAACATCTTGTCATCTGGTGTGTTTCTAATTCCTCGCATTGCTGTATACCATTGTGCCTTAGCTTTTGGGTATTACAGTTTATTATACAAATACTGAGTAGAATGGAACAGTCCACCTGTCACCTCTTGAAATTATTCTTACCATTTCACAAAATGTGAAAACCCTCATTATTTATTTTATACCATGCCCCCATAAATCAGGTTGACTAGAACAAATAATTGTGATCAAGATCCACCAATAAGATGACATGGATTATGCAGCCAAGGTATAATGGTAAATGTATGTGCATATGCATGTACAAATATACATCCACATTCCCATACATTATACGTATTAAATAGTGGGCATTGTTTAACCCAATGGACTATGTCTATGTACATCATATGCAAAGATATGGAGTCCACAACATGATTTCCCTGAACAATGTGAATAATTTACAACATCTCAAAATTTACCTCCTCAATGTTTACTTCTTCCTAAACTGCAATCAGGCTGGGTTGAAAAATATCCCTTGTGAAATTCAGCAAATTGTTTCCCTTGTTTAACAATGGCTGTTTACAAACTAGGTTTCTTTCTCCTTATTCAGTGTGCCAGGTACATGTATGCCCGCCATGTATGTGTACTATAGTGTACATGTCAATGCAAACTCTGCAACACGACATCTTAAGGTTATACATGGGAGTGCACAGTATGCATAACACATATCCACAGCACAAGGAGAAATTGAGTGAAGTTTGTTATTGTGAAAATGTGATAAAAGAGACAAAAATTGCTCAAAAGCATCAGGAATATTGTCCCTGGAAACTGGGTTTTGCACACAATCCATGTATCACCACACACCATCCAACAACTGTTAAATGTACATTGGTTCTGATATTGAGGCTATCCAAAGCAATTAACTTAAAGGGGGTGTACCATTGTTCCTCAGCATCTTTGTTTTGGACAGCGCCACCTTGTGGTCCCAGTACAGTTTAAGTGGAAAACCTGCTTACAAGACTAATGCCGATGGGTGCATGAGGAACTGAGCCAGCACGACGATACACCCCCTTTAACCCTCACCAACCACAATCAGCTGAAATGCATTTCTAATATTTTCCAGGATTCTGAAGGGCACATGACTGCCCATCAGAACACTGTAACTTGAACCACAGCTTGACGGCCTAATTAGAATGAGATTCAGTAATGGTTTGCAAACTTTGCTGGTCAGAATGCTGGGAGGTAATCTTATAAACCCTCCTCTTTTGAAATAAAGATGAACATAAGCCAATGCTATGTCTACATGCACAATAAGCAACAAGCACATGAAGTGATGTTTGTGTTCATTACATCATTCTTTCAATGCCTATTTATAATATACATTCACAAGGTGTGTGTAACATGCATGCCGCTTTAAGACCAATCAGTGATAATTTAAATGTATCCCACTTTTCCTTTGTGTCTATAATTATGCATTGCTATGTAATGAGATACAAAGTAAATTTCTGTTAGGTTTCAAAACTTGCAAAAGGCTTCCCATCAAATTTATACCACAGCACACTTTATTTTTTGGGAAATGAAAGGAATCCACTGCATTGTTATCAGCGTGAGATTGTGGCCTCAACTGCAAAACTCTTAGAATTATGCAACTTTTACTATTCAAAAGCGATTTAAGAAAACCAAAACCAAAAACTATAGTTCAATGATTTACATACATGTGTGCAAAGTGATGAATGGGGAAGGTTCTATTGGATCCCCCCCCCCCCCACTCCAAATATCTTGTACAAAAGCTTGTACAAAAATTTAATGTCTCATGAATTTGTCTTACATGTATTTTTTTTTATAGTTGGCTGACCATATGATTGTGGAACAGAGATATTCATTTGGAAGTTGGTTCCTTTGCAGATGCAGTGCACTCAAAATTAACAAATTAGGATCTCCCTCCTTCGGCTGCCTGTAAAATAGAGAAATAGAATGAAATGTGAGTATATATTCATCCATCCCTAGACAATGTGTGATATTATTCCATTTAAAGGTTATCAATGACAGTCTTAATTCTTTCTGGCCAAAGTAGGGCCACTCATACAAACTAAATAATTCATAAGAGAAATACACAAAGCACTTGTTAACTGCTTTGCTGTGAATTGCTTATTGTATATCTGCTTAGAGCTGCTGGTTTTACCTGTTGTGTTCCCCAGGATATGTAGTCTGGCTTAGTGGCTGCATGGTATTCATCAATTAGCTGTTGTACTACCTCTCTGGAGTTATCAAGCTCATCCAAGTTATCCTTGAAAATGGCCTGTTTGCGGAATTGCTCCAAGAACGCTTCTCTCTTACGTAACTTGTCATACTGCTGGCAGGTCCGCTCAAAAAGCTGGAAAAGCAAACATGTACATGGCCTTTAGTGTGAATGCTGAATTGAACACACCAATCCACTTGGGTTGAGTTACAATAGGGCTCCGCACTCAAGCTATTTATAGAATACGGCCTTTATATCAACAGCTATAGTTACCCAGATGATCAGAAAACGTTTACATTCAAGTTGTGTCTACGACGTAACACTTGTTTGTCCGAACGTGTGAATGTGACGTCACGACCGGGGCCCTATTACAGAGATATCTTTATTGTATGATAAACAATGTGTAACACTGAATTGACAAACCCGAGGAATTAAAAGATGGGGCTCTAGAAAAGCAATGTTGCTTGAGTGATGGCTAGCAGTAAGACTCCCTAACATACCCACAGCAGCATTTTTATCAAAGATTATATAGGGCTATGCGCAAGATAGATAACTGACCATAGAGTACGTGGTAATTGCTATGGAGGTCGCCATTCTCCATACAAATTATACGCGATCCGCAATTATGGTGTGCAACTGGTGAGTAGTTTGTACGCAAGACATATGGAGGCTGGACGCTTTTTCAAAGAAAAGGGGAATGTTAGGCAATATTTTGGCCCACATTCGATTAAAACCTATTGTTTATTGTAATTAGAAATATTTTACATTGATGTGAAGCAACTGAATATGAAAACGGTGATTTTTTGTGGTTTTCTGGACCTACGGTACTTTTACAAGTCGCTCATATCATGCTATGGAAACTCAGTACGCCCATGGCGATTACATGTTTCAGTGGAGAGTTCCCCATCTTGCGCGTGGCACTATATAATCTTTGATTTTATTAACAGATGCTGAGGCATAAAACAATTGAAGTTGATTTCTGAGAAGGAATGATTCATACTCAGGGGTGGATTGCAATAAAATGGTCTTAAATGGTGCACTTAAGGATGCAGACTAAAGCTGACTTTCTCTCTTAGCGGGTCTTTGGGGTCTATTACGAAGTCAGCCCACTGCAATAGGCCAGTCTTTGTTAGCCCCTTGTGGAGTAAATGATTCACCCATGGTTACTGGCAAATTTCCAGTCTGTGATGTGCGTAACATGTACAGTATGAACTTTGTGTGCACATAATCACAGATATGTTGCTGGACGGCTTGAATCACAATGGAAAATAAATATGGAAAACTCAATGAAACCCTCGTCGATACTCATTTTTATCATATTAACCACAGGATTCAGTCTGTCCCTCAGGAACCCCTCTGTTGGCCCAAGGCTATTCTGTTTCTAAAATCCGTTCAACAACTAAGTAAAAATTGCTATTTTGGCAACAAAAGTTATTACAACATGCAATCAAGTATTAATTCCAAACAAAGACAGCTTTAAGCCTGCTCGAAGCAGACTAACTCTTTTACAACTGGCTAAGACTGCTTCATTACAATGGTCTAACTTATAGTGTCTTTACGCTTTTTTGTGGCCGCCATTACATATGACATTATTGGCGAATCGCAACCACTAACTGCATACTTTTATTGCGCTTTTTGCGGCAGTTGACCGCTGTTTAAAGGTAGTATCATACTTTGGTAAGAAACCAAAACAAAAATGTTCACAGATTTACATATAACTTACAAGGTATGAAGATGGTGATGGTAGAATTATACCATTAAAATTTGTCCGCCTAAAATGGTGTATTTAACCAGAAATTAGTAAAACAATGACCGGAAATCTTTTTGATCTTTTAAAAGATAAAAAATAAAAGAGAAAAGACTTCAAAAATACCGTGGCTGTTTTCTCAAAAAGTTGGCACCATATGGGACTGAAATTTTCACAGATGACTGTTACTGTATCCGTCTTGATATTTTTGCCCATCAATCTGCATTTCTTTGACAAAAACCAAAGTATGATAATACCTTTAATAAATTTTTGTGTACATTTCACTTGATTTCTAATTATCATAAACTAAAGCAAACTAACATTATTCAGTAAAAAAAATCATGGCACTATAAAACACACAAAAACAAATGTGCGCAGTTTGTGATGCACGATGTAAGTATATGTCATTATAAAGCATGTACAAACATCGCATAACAAAACTGTGCAGATATTTGTTAATTTGTGATATACGATGTATCAAACATCACAAATATGCGCATGATATGCATAGTTAGTTTTACACTGGGAATAATGTAATGAGCGCCCCAAGTGTCATGTGTCATGGCGACCACTGCATCTCGCACTGGCGTGTGAGCACAGTCTGTATGGGGTGTTTGTGAGTAAAATGACTTGTGGGAATATACTTACTGATGTAATACTAGTATGATTAGCAAGCATGAGACCACTGACTCTGTGTGCTGTTTGTACATAGGGTGACTTGCGTGACAATGCAACCTGAATGCTAGCCGGTCCCCAAGGAATGAACTGAGCCAGTTTACGCTCTCGAATTCGCTGTAGACTCTTGTGTACCTGTAAATATACAATCAATAAATGTACAGTACCAATTACACTTTACTGGGTAATTTTGTCAATGTTTTCACAAAGGGGCAAATTTGGCAAAAATAAAGATTTTTTCGAAATTCTTTTTTGGTATTGTAAGGAACATCTTGGCGAAATTATTTTGGCCAAATCAAATTAAATCAATTAGATCATGAAAATCAGTAAAGGGCAAATTTCACCAAAAGTGCTGTTTCTATGGAGGCACTTTCAGCGAAAACGTGAGTTTACGTTTTCACGAAGAGGCGAATTCCAGCGCGCGCGTGCTATTTTTTGACTTTCACAAGGGACGAATTGTGCATGTTTGTATGGAGAAATTTTTGGATCATGATCCAATTTGTCCAGAAAAAAAGTTTTCATGAAGGGGCGAATTTCTTTGAAAGTTAATTACTCCGCAATCATAAGCTTTATCAACTCTTAATTAGTATGTCGTGGGGGGGGGGGGTGTCTTCAGCTTGAAACCGGTATGAAAAATTAATCAACATGTCCTCTAAAAATGGGCGAAATATACAATTTAAACAGGAACAAACTTGAAAGATTTGACTAGTTTTGAAACGTTTTGACTAGTCTGCTCTAGTCCTCATCAGGAGACGGTTGTGGGTTGTGGGTTCTCCTGATGAGGACTAAACGCTGAGACCTAATTGCGAGAAGTGTGAACGATATAGAAGTGCGAAAGTACGAACGATAATTACATGGTGTTTCCACAAACCGATCCACATACAGGAACAAACTTCAAAGCCAATTTTCTCGAAACTATGTTTCAACGCCCAGGTGGGCAAAGTGGCTCTTCGTGAAAACGTTGACGATTTCCTTTGCTCACTCCAAAATGATCAAATTGAAATACATGAAGTTGTGGGTTCAACTTACTTTTTAGCTGAAATCAGAAGAATGGAAATTAATGGATAATAATTGTAATGATTTTGGGGTGAACCACTGTACCTGGGATCACAACTTGTTTAATGTACCTTAAAAAGGGGAGGCCAGAACGAATTATGACATGCGATATGGCAATAGGCCTTTATTCGCAAAATGGTCTAGCGCTGCTATACTAATACAAATGTTTTGTACTGAACTACTGATGTCAACATCGTACATGGAGAAAACAATTACTGGTAGATGTCAAGATCATAACAGTATTATCAGGGGTGTGAGTGGAACATTAAAAAAATAACTGAAAAAAGCATACGGCACAGGGTGCGGAGGCCTACATCAGGTATTTAAGGGCCAAGAAAAAATGAAGATGCTCTGTGGTGCATTTTACAGCCTTCTAGTGCAACCAATGGTAAATTTTCGTACAATTTGTGCACCATTTGTAATTTAACTTTTTATCCTTTATTAAAAAGTGAACAAAGAAAAATTTCGAACTGACGACCTCCTGAACACTGTACAGGCGCTCTGTCAACTGAGCTATCCAGCCCTACGTTGGTGGTGACCCCAATAGTCAATCATATTTGTTTGTTTGGCAGCCAGAAGCCATGAAACCACGCACATACTGCTATATCCCAGGGATCTTCTGACTGCCAAACGAACAAAGATACTTAACTATTACTTAGGGACACCACCAACGTAGGGCTGGATAGCTCAGTTGGTAGAGCACCTGTACGGTGTTCACCGGTCACCGGTTGGAATCCCGCTCCAGATAATTTATTTTTGTCCACTTTTCATTGACTTTAAATTCAGTCAGTTTCCCTTGTTGTTATTTGATGATTTTATCCTTTATATTTGACTGAGACTTCCTGAAGGCTAAAATTATTCCCATGTAAAAATACAAAATAAAATATGTTTTTTTTTTTGCAAAAGGTATACACATACATGTAAAACTGTACAAAATGTTCATTCAAATTTCCTTTTCATGTTCGAGTCAGGCAATTTATATGTCTTATGTTCACCAATGGTATGAAGCTACAGAGAAAAACAAAAACTTTTGTCCATGTTGCACTGCAAGATTACTCTAAGGCTTTTGATCACATCAACCATCACATCCTCATAAAGAAGCTTGAACATATCGGCATTGACCAACATCTAACACGCTGGATGGTAGCCTTTTTGTTGGACAGAGTCCAACGTGTTAAGGTTGGATCTGTGCTGTCTGACAATGGTTACCCGAACGGTGGTGTCCCTCAGGGAACTCTATCAGGTCCTAAAGACTTCCTAATCCTGATCAATGACTTAACAAGGCCTTGTCCAATCTACAAATATGTCGATGACAGCACGATCTTCGAAATTTGTCAGAAAGGATCTACATCAGTACTTCAGGAGTTTGTGGATATTGCTTGTCAATGGTCAGTGGAAAATAAACGCTAAGAAAACCCGAGAACTGCTCATATGATTCTGTAAAGACTCGTCTCATGCTGCTAATTTACCTAACATTGTTGTTGACAATAAGCCGGTAGCACGTGTTAGTCATGCTAAAATTCTTGGTGTAATCCTCTCATCTGATGTAACTTGGAGCGAACATGTACATTACATAGTATCCAAAGCTTGTAAAAGATTGTATATGCTGTACCAACTTAAGCGTGCTGGAATTACTCAAAGTGAATTGTTAAGAATTTAGAAGTCAGTGATAAGACCTGTTCTGGAATATGCTTGCCAAGTGTGGCACAGTAGTTTACCTAATTATCTGAGTGATAAAATCGAGTGTTTTCAAAAACGAGCTCTGGAGTGCATATACCCAGGTCAAAACTACTTGAGGATCCTGCATCAGATTATTCATGCAGACTCTTTAATAGTGAAAGACGCACTGAGCTTTGTAAGTCATACAGTTTCAGTAAACTCAAGAATAAAGATCACAAATTGCATCACCTCTTGCCAACCACTCGTGTAATGAGCTATGCACTAAGATCAGCCCATGAATATCCCTGAACTCAAACCAGCAGGTTTAAGAATTCACTCATTCCATGGTGCTTGTTTAACCAATAGCTTAATTCATCCGACAACTGTCCGATTGCAGGCATATTGGCATGACTGTGTGTTTCACTGGCATCATTGCTGTGTAGAGATATTTACCAAAATGTAGTCACCTGCAATACGTTTCCAAACTGTGAATGAACATTGCTATTTTTATCAGGATCTTTCTATTTGTATTTTTATCGTTAGTAATTTAATTCTCGGGTTTTCCGCGCAAGCGAAAACCCTTTATTTGTTTTGGCTTTTTCGATTTAAATCGGAAAAGGTATTGTTTTTGTTCTGATTTTTCTTCTTCTTCTTCTTCTTCTTGTCGTTTGAGTTACCATAGACTTTTTCTGGATGGCACTTTGGCTACTTTTAAATTGCCGATTTTAACCAAACTTGGTCTGAAGGAAGTCCATATAGGGTAGTTGTCTCCCGAAACTTTTCGTCATTGTGACGTCATCAGGTGTCATGTGACAAGCAATTCAAATTTAATAATCAAAATCTTCAAAAATCAACAAAAAATCAACGGTTTGAGATATTCAGTTCATTCTTTCATCAATAGTGATTGTTAGGCAGGGTCTTTCTTGGTGACACATTGCTTGACCTCTGTGACCTCTACTTCCGGTCAAACAGGAAGTAGCTCCTCATTTAAAAGTGGTAAGAGCTATGATCATGATTCTTTCACCAATAGACAATGTTAGGCAAGGTCTTTCAATTGTGACACATTGCTTGACCTCTGTGACCTCTACTTCCGGTCAAACAGGAAGTAGCTCCTCATTTAAAAGTGGTAAGAGCTAGGATCACGATTCTTTCACCAAATATCAATGTTAGGCAAGCTCTTTCTTTGTGACACATTGTTTGACCTCTGTGACCTCTACTTCCGGTCAAACAGGAAGTAGCTCCTCATTTAATTTAAAAGTGGTAAGGGCTAGGATCATGATTCTTTTGTCGAAAGTCGATGTTAGGCAAGGTCTTTCTTTGTGACTCAAATACGACCAATTCATGTGAGTTTATGATTAAAGGTGCACACTTCAAATGTATAAAACATAAGATCATAATCAACTGTCTTTTTGTGTGTATAAGGTTCTGACAATTTTTTCAATAAAAACGGAAACGGAAAAGCCTTGTGTTCTGTTTTCAACAGACACAATCTCTAGTTTTTTCTTCCTCTTCTTCATTCAGATTTCGTATAAACTTTGTACAGGGGCATTCTACGCACCACTTTGGTCACTTTTAAACAATCGATTTTAACCAAACTTGGTCTGAAGGAAGTCCATATAGGGTAGTTGTCTCCCGAAACTTTTCATCATGATGACGTCATCAGGTGTCATGTGACCAGCGATTTGAATTTAATAATCAAAATCTTTAAAAATCAACAAAAAATCAACGGTTTGAGATATTAACTTGATTCTTTAACCAAAAATGATTGTTAGGCAGGGTCTTTCTTTTTGACACATTGCTTGACCTCTGTGACCTCTACTTCCGGTCAAACAGGAAGTAGCTCATGATTTAAAAGTGGTAAGAGCTAGGATCATGATTCTTTCACCAAATATCAATGTTAGGCAAGGTCTTTCTTTGTGACACATTGCTTGACCTCTGTGACCTCTACTTCCGATCAAACAGGAAGTAGCTCATTATTTAAAAGTGGTAAGAGCTAGGATCATGATTCTTTCACAAAAAGTGAATGTAAGGCAAGGTCTTTCTTTGAGACACATTGCTTGACCTCTGTGACCTCTACTTCCGGTTAAACAGGAAGTAGTTCCTCATTCCAAAGTGTTAAGATCTAGGATCATGATTCTTTTTTCAATTGGCCATTAAAGGATCCCTTTCTTTGTATAACAATTTATATTTGTAATTAAATTTATAATATCATATGCGGAAAAGCCCTATGTGCTGTTTGCAACAGCCATAGATGTCTAGTTATTTTCTGCTTCTGTTTATTTTCCCTTAATTAGTTTATAAACTGTTTTGTGTCTTTTTTTGTATCTTTCTTCTGGTGCTCCTGTTTTATTACCCATGATTATGTTCTCTTGGCAGGCTTACACCTTTTCTTGTTTTAAATTCATATACGTGTAGTTTTCCTGCAATGTTTCTGAAGTTGTATGAGTTAGTGCTGTCCTGGTGACCTTGTGTTTGATGTACATTCTAGCTCTGTTACATGTACCTATACAGTGTGTTTATATGCACCCCTTTAATAGTCACCAAGTTTACAAACTTATTAGTGTAAAGTTTTAAAGTATTTTTTTTAATAGTATTATAAAGTAGTGTGTTATTTTGGCATTTTTAAATAATATTTTACATTGTACAATCCAACCATTTTGGGGTTGGCAATAAATCTATCTATCTATGTATCTATCTACTAGTGTGAGTAAAAACGTTACCTGTGTTGGGTCAACCTCTCCTTGTATGATGTTCAAGATGGATATGTAACAATGGTTACTTTGCCGGTCTCTTAGTGTGGTAGATACCATGATGTTCTTGGGTTGAAGAAGACGCCTCATTACATCCAAAACTGTTGTCTTTCTCACACTTTTTGACTGTGGGCAATCAAATTTGTAATTAGAATTCAGTTTGTTTTTTTAACAAATGTAAAGTAAGAACAATACGGCTGTTGCAAATGAAAAGACTCTTAGACTAAGAATAAAATGCTATTTATCATAATTTTAATGTCACATTAAATATAACTATCAATTGTAAACTAATAAAAATTAAAACTCATTGAACAGTGAATAAAGAAAAAATGACAGGCGCCGGATTCGAACCAGCGATCTCTGGAATACTACGCCGGTGCTCTCCCAACTGAGCTATCCAGCGCTGCTACGTTGGTGGTGTCTCTAATAGTCAATTATCTTTGTTTGTTTGGCAGTCAGAAGCCATGAAACTACGTACTACGTACTAGGATAATTTTATAGATATGCAGAGCAATTCTGCAACCAAAGAAACAGTATAGGATTAGTCAAAAAGGATGCTGACATCACCAATGCAGGGCTGGATGGCTCAATTAGTAGAGCACCGGTACGGTATTCAGGAGGTTGTTGGTTCAAATCCCGCTGCAGTCAATTTTTTCTTCGTTCACTTTTCAATGACTTCAAATGCAGAGTTTGCCTTGTGGTTATTAGATGACTTAACAATTAAAATTAAACGTCAAAGCCTGTTTTACAGGTATAAATGAAATATCTTCAGAAAAATATTAATTGAAAAAAAAATGCTTTTTTCACCAATCTGCACTGTGTTTTAGCAAGTGAGTTTTATTTAGCAAGTGTAAAAAATATGAAACCTTAAAATGTACAGAAATAAACATGGTAAGGATTTGCATATGACATACCGGGCTGTTGAATTTGAATCACATTGCATGCTTATGTACGTGTATTTTTGAATGTACATTCAAGAGTGAAACATGTGACAAGCTTACCTTTAGACCTGACATTGAGAGTGTAACATGTGACAGCTTACCTTTAGATCTGACCTGACATTGAGAGTGTAACATGTTACACTCTCAATGTCAGGTCAGATCCAAAGTTAAATAACATGTTACACTCTCAATGTCAGGTCAGACCTAAAGGTAAGCTGTCACATGTTACACTTTTAATGTCAGGTCAGATCCAAAGTTAAGTTGTAACATGTTACACTCTCAATGTCATGTCAGGACATTGAAAGTGTAACATGCGACAAGCTTACCTTTAGATCTGACCTGACATTGAGAGTGTAACATGTGACAGCTTACCTTTAGATCTGACCTGACATTGAGAGTGTAACATGTGACAGCTAACCTTTATATCTGACCAGACATTGAGAGTGTACCATGTGACAGCCTACCTTTAGATCTAAACTGACATTGAGAGTGTACCACGTGACAGCTCACCTTTAGATCTGACCTGACATTGAGAGTGTAACATGTTACAACTTAACTTTGGATCTGACCTGACATTAAAAGTGTAACATCTGACAGCTTACCTTTAGGTCTGACCTGACATTGAGAGTGTAACATGTTATTTAACTTTGGATCTGACCTGACATTGAGAGTGTAACATGTGACAGCTTACCTTTAGATCTGACCTGACATTGAGAGTGTAACATGTGACAGCCCACCTTTAGATCTGACCTGACATTGAGAGTGTAACATGTGACAGCTTACCTTTAGATCTGACCTGACATTGAAAGTGTAACATGTGACAGCTTTACTTTGGGTCTGACCTGACATTAAGTGTGTAACACGTGACAGGTTACCTTTGGATCTGACCTGACATTGAGAGTGTAACATGTGACAGTTTACCTTTAGACCTGACTTTGAGAGTGTAACATGTGACAGCTTACCTTTAGATCTGACCTGACATTGAAAGTGTAACATGCGACAAGCTTACCTTTAGATCTGACCTGACATTGAGAGTGTAACATGTGACAGCTTACCTTTAGATCTGACCTGACATTGAGAGTATACCATGTGACAGCCCACCTTTAGATCTGACCTGACATTGAGAGTGTACCATGTGACAACTTAACTTTGGATCTGACCTGACATTGAGAGTGTAACATGTGACAACTTAACTTTGGATCTGACCTGACATTGAGAGTGTACCATGTGACTACTTAACTTTGGATCTGACCTGACATTGAGAGTGTAACATGTGACAGCTTACCTTTAGTTCTGACCTGACATTGAGAGTGTAACATGTGACAGCTTACATTTAGATCTGACCTGACATTGAGAGTGTAACATGCGACAAGCTTACCTTTAGATCTGACCTGACATTGAGAGTGTAACATGTGACAGCTTACCTTTAGATCTGACCTGACATTGAAAGTGTAACATGCGACAAGCTTACCTTTAGATCTGACCTGACATTGAGAGTGTAACATGTGACAGCTTACCTTTAGATCTGACCTGACATTGAGAGTATACCATGTGACAGCCCACCTTTAGATCTGACCTGACATTGAGAGTGTACCATGTGACAACTTAACTTTGGATCTGACCTGACATTGAGAGTGTAACATGTGACAACTTAACTTTGGATCTGACCTGACATTGAGAGTGTACCATGTGACTACTTAACTTTGGATCTGACCTGACATTGAGAGTGTAACATGTGACAGCTTATCTTTAGTTCTGACCTGACATTGAGAGTGTAACATGTGACAGCTTACATTTAGATCTGACCTGACATTGAGAGTGTAACATGTGACAGCTTACCTTTAGATCTGAACTGACTGTAAGGGGTGTATATCCTGTCATCAGAAAGTGAAGTCTTGGGGTTGGGATTAATGATGCTATGAGTCCTATGAGGTCATTGTTCATGTAACCAGGGTAACGAAGTGTTGTTGTACTTGTTGACATGATGGTTGATACCTGGCAAATAAAGAATATTGTAATATCTGTGAATTAGGTGGATACCAATACCAGAAAGCTGGAATTATATTATCTAACATCTGAAAAAAAAATGTTGTCATGATAAAGCATTGATTAAACAAAGTCAAGACAAAGAATCTCAAAAAACTCTTGGGAGTCATTGCTATCTGCAGAAAGAGAAATGTTTATGAGCAGTAGCCACGGTAGAAATTTGCATGACATCCAGAATACATGTCTTAAGATCAGACTGGGGAAAATTGCACAGTAAGCAATGCACAGTATGCATTGAAACATCTGTTGACAAAAAAAACAAACACAATCGTCAACTTCATCTTCATATCTGAGAGTCAGGCAGGCAGGGAGTGTGAACATCATTAGCAAAATGGTTACCTTACCTCCATTTCAGACAGGCGTTCTAGCATCGCACCGAACCAATTGAAAGGCAGTATTTGAATTAAGTACATAGAAAGTTTGATGTCTGAAACAATTAGAAGTGACCGGGAGCACCTGATGCCGAAAGATCAACGGTCTGGGTCGTTCAGAACGGCGCAAGTGCGACATCGTTTCAGACGTCGCTCTAGCCATTTGCCGAACTCAATGCAAATGTATGTAAATGTTGCAAATAAGCAGTGAATTACAGTGATATCCCACAATGCATACATACAAAACTTTTTGCCATGGAAATAAGGACTAGACCCCTGCCGGTCATACATTATATGGTGTACTTTCGCCATTGCCCAGAAACAACAAAAACAACAATGATTTTGAACGCAAAGTCAAAGATGGGGTAGGCCTAAGCCTAATTGTAAATAAAAATGATGACGGCTACGATGCCAGATGTGACAGTTGTGTAAGATGACAACAGTCAAGAAGCACATAATGCGTAATGCCCATTCCTTCCTCCCCAAAACAAAGTCGACAATATGAACAACATATGGCCTGAAAAGTAAACAACTCCCAAAAGTCTTCCACAGATTGGTTGCTATGGTCATATTGTTTGTTTGTAGGCCTACTTGTACTCCAGTGTATTAATATTAAGTTTGTCTGTCTGAAACCAAAATTTGAATTGGGTCGACCTAGGATCGCTCCTACTCTATTTGGTTAGGCACGACGCTGGAACGCCTGTCTGAAATAGGGGAAAGCTTACCTATCTAACCCCATTTCAGACAGGCGTTCCAGTGTTAGATTAGGAGCGACCCTAGGTCAACCCAATTAAGATTTTGGTTTCAGACAGACGAACAATACTGCCATGGTAACCAATCTGCGGAAGACTTTTGGGGGTTGTTTACGTGTCAGACCATACGTTTGTCATTTTTTTACTTTGCTGATGAGAGGAGGAAATGGACAGTAAGCATGTTTTTTTTACTGTTGTCATCTTACACAACCGTCACGACTGGCATCTTAGCTGTCATCATTTCTGTTTACTATTAGGCCTACCCCATCTTTGACTTTGACTTCAAAATAGTAAATTTTTTTTTTTGTATTCAGGCACGCCTGGTCGCTCCTAATTGTTTCAGACGTCAAACTTTCTATGTACTTAATTCAAATCTTGCATTTCAATTGGTTCGGCACAATGCTGGCACACCTGTCTGAAGCGGGGGTAAACTGATCTACCTGATTTGTGATAATTCTTACCATTTGGTTTATCTGTGTAAAGTCTGGGTTAGATAAGTGAAGTCGCTCGCTAGCTATACGGTTCATTGCAGTGTTGTCCAAAACTACCTGAAACAGGTAAGAGCATATAACATATTTTCTGCTAATGAAAATGATATTGTAGTATTAATAATACCAATGATTGATCAAAACTGAAGAAAATATTATGATAACGCTACTTGTATTTTAGTATGGCATTTTCACACTTTTTAGTCAGACAAGTGATGGTAGAAACATACCGTTAAAATTTTTCTACCCGAAATGCATCCAGCAAATTTATCCAGAAAAAGAGTAAAACCAATGACCAAAAACAATTTTGATCTTCAAAAGATAAAAAAAACCTGTGAAAGGAATCTAATAATACTGTGCCCGTTTTTTACTATTTCCTCAAAATTGGCACTGTATGGGACTGGAAATTTCACAGATGACAGTTACTGTATCTTTCTTGATATTTTTGCCATTGAATCTGAATTTCTTTGACAAAAACCATAGTATGAGATCACGTTTAATGTAAATCAAGGACAAACTGGTGTCTGTGGGAAGTTCTTTTCAGAACCACTTCTTCCCAATAGAGTACATGGTGCAAATCTTAACAACTCATGTAAATCATCTGTTGAGAAGTTACTCACCACACAATCAGCATTCTGTGTCAATCTTAACAACTCATGTAAATCATCTGTTGAGAAGTAACTCACCACACAATCAGCATTCTGTGTCAGTCTTTTCAGCGTCAGCATGGAGTTATAGGGTTGCACAACTACATCACTGATCTCTTGTTGGTTGGGAAAGACAGAGTATGTCTGGATCAACTTCTTGGGAAATCTTTCCAGGAAAGAAAAAGAAAACAAGATTAATATATTGATGTTTACTGGTACCTTGAAATGTACTCTCCACTTACAAAATACATACATGTACATGCGTACGTACATGTATATAACATGTCTCATATTGGTACGTCAACTCATCATTTATCACTACTTTCAAACTGAATTGGTTAGCATGAGTAGCTTTGAAGGAACTTTATAGTTGTTAACCTATTTTTCCTGTTAATGTGCTACAACCTGATTACTACTGAAGAACAACCTTGAACATCAAAATAATTTGAAGAAACAAGTCAAAAGTTTTGACAAACTCTAAAACCCTACTGACACTGTATTGGTTGCCATGACTTTGTTATGACTATTCATGTATGTCTGCACTTCTGCAAAAGATATTTAATTAATGTGCTGACAATTTTCTACTGATTCAGCAAATTGAGTTGTATGTTATGGCACAGGATTTATTTGTTGTCTTCTGTTAGATATGTGCATATCATGAAGATAATGGAGTTTCCTTCTTTATCAAAACAAGTTTGAATATTTGGTTCCAAAAATATACTTCCAATGACTTGTCAACAAAGGGAAGAATAGTCTGCTACAGTTTCATTGTACATACTGTACAACTGGCATGTAACATGCTCTGTATAATCAATTAGCTTTTGACAATTTGAAGGTTACCTTATATAGACATCTCCAATACTTGCAAGGACACAATCAGAAACTTCCTTAAAACTCACAATAATCAGGGTTGTAGCTACACTGGCCGGTGCCTGCCAGTAGTGGGGCAGTTCCGTAATTATGTCAACCAAATGGTCAAAATCGAAAAATCGTTAAAATTCCTTCATTTTAAATCATATTGAAGGTCAAAGCATCTAGTTTGGTATAATTTTATGCGTTTTTATCAAACATTCATGCTTTCTCATTTTTGAGGCTGTAATGACTCAAAATGAGTCAAAATACCATTTTTTTTTAGCAAAAAGTACATATCAGATTTTTGTTGCGGATGAACACTCTCAAAACTTCCAAGTTCAATGACCTTGCTCAGATTCTTCTTTTTTTTCAAACAAATAAAGTTTACATTTTGTGAAAGGTGGTAACTGAGCGTCTCTGTTTGATATGTCTTTACTTTCCACCCCCTATTCAGTATTCAGAAATGATGTCATTTTATCGTTGCGGACGTACAAATTGAATATTTTCACAGTGCACATCTGCAACGTCATCCGCAACAATAACATTGAGAAATTCTAACCTGAAGGTAAAGGTTGAGGTAAATTTCTCTGCTTGTTTTCTTTAGTTTGGTTCCTCTTCCAAACAAAACTCTATCAGTTTTGATCAAAGGTCTGTACACTTCAGAGCAATTGTGATGAAAACGCAAGCACCTGAAAAGTACACTTTCTGTGAATACGTCCGCAACGGGGGTGTTTTTGTGATGTGCTGCGCAAACCGAGAATGGGATTGGAATAAAATTTTCAGGTTTTATACTTTTATCGGAGATACTTAAAATGCAACTGCTCAAAATCCAAAAGCCTCAATAAATTTGAAGTTCTGGGTCCTCAAATTCTCTGAAATGCACGTCCGCAACTACAGAAGTGCCCAGTGCTAGCCTCCACTCGTAATTTATATTGACTAGCACTTGCGATAAATATGAAGCTTGCTGGCCAGCATAAATTACATTGTACAGTACAGGGGTCGATTTCACGAAACTCAGCGTAATTACTATCAATCGTAGGACTTGTGATGCTATGCAGCCCCATGTAAAAGTCATAGGATACGATGGGTTATCATTCGTATCTCAAGTTATGATCGATCATAGGGCTTCGTGAAATCGACCCAGTATCACTAGGGTGAAATATAATTTAATAATTGAAAGGTAAACATGAAAATTTGCCTGAAGCAAAGGATATGAACCTTCAACCCAGGAATACTGTATTCCAGGGGTCACAGGTTTGATTCCTGCTCTAGTCAATTTGTCTTAATCCAGGTATTTTCCATTGTGGTTATTTGATAATTACTGGTAGCTTCTTTGTATGAATGAACTGTATCTGTATGAATGCAACTTCAAACTGAATAACAGCATGGAAGCGGCCAGCCTTGTAACTAGCTTTGGGCAGAAAACCTGAGCAGTCGACGGCTTGACTATTGCTTCAACGGAAACTGATAAGTCATCAAGCTATGACTAGTCGGGGAATATGTCTGTAAAACCCAACTAATGACTGCCACACCGTATAAACACAATGAGTTGCGACTATCGCGATTATTTACTCTTGATTCCCTTGTCGATTTCTTTGATATCTGCTTTTCACTGGTCTTGTCACTGAAAATACGATTACGTGCATGGAAAATATGCCGCCATTGACACTAACATGCAATTTATCAGTTTCCCACCAGATGGCATTAGCAAAACCATGGGATCACAACAAGAACCATTGAACCAGCGAAAGGGAGAAGGTTGCATAGGCCTATTATTTAAGTGGAACAAAAATTGTTATTTTTTACGCCATTTCTGGAAATCAGGAAATTTACGGAAATAGTACAAATCCGTCAACCGGACCCTTGTTCGCCGAGCCCTCTCTTCACCAAGAACTCCAGCACACCAAGGCTGCCCTCAACGGTTACCATCCCAGCCAGATCTCCCTCACCATGACCATCTTCCAAGGTGTTAGGGTCTCCTATACCCGAAGCCTCACCCAACCCTTTAGTTTGTCTCCCTTTCATCGGTCCAGCCTCTCACTATGACTACTGAATACATGGCGTAAGTTATGCCATATACCGACTTATGCCATATACCGTACATAACTTTTGTGAAATTGATCAAAAATTATGGCTCAAGTAACGCAACAAGATGTGGTGTAGCTGGACTTAATAGAGTTTCATGAAATCGGTTGCTGAAGTAATTTGCAAAGTGAAAGTTCATAGCCCTGGTTAAATTGCTAACTTCAGTATGGTTTATTAAACAATCTTTGCAAAACATGGCTAATTGAACATAAGAGATTCTTACCTGTCATTTAGCCTCTCCAGCAGATATGAACCCATACCAGACCCAGTACCTCCAGCAATTGAATGACAAAGCACAAATCCCTGAAATAAAAGAAGAATCAACAGTTACATGTACTACAGTACACTAATTCACAATTCAATGATGGCATGTCACATTGAGCATATCATTTAGCAATCCGGTGAGGTACAAAATGGGGCTATATTTAAATCATTCAGTGAAACATTAAAGCTTGTCAAACATTTGAGTTAATCTTCAACATGGCATCAGTTACATTTTGGAATCAATGAGCCTTTTTTTTCCAAACATTCATGTTTTCTCATTTTGAAATGACGTAGTGAGTTCAAATCCAAATTTTTTGTGAGAAAAGTACATATTTTTAATTCACTCTGTAAACTGGAACTCAAAATAACCACTGACATTCAATCTAATGTCCTTATAATACCCACTTTGCATGCATATAAATCCAACATGGATTTTCTGAGATGCATTGTTTGTATTTGGGACATAATTTTATACATAAGGCATCTTCTGAAATATGTCAGCAACGGAAAACATCAACTTGTTTAGTTTAGAAAACAAAACATGTTAGAATTATACAGACTGATATCTTCTGTTTACTCTATGTGTGAAATATTTACATCAACAAACAGACATTCTATATTGCACACTTATTGAGATACAGTGTTGCAGATGTTCTTATTGTACAGTACGAGCATACATGTATATGAAAGGCAATTTTTTCACGTTTACCAACTGCAAATGTTTACAGAGAACATTTTATAAAATCAGAAAGAGTAGTCTTTCTTTTCTTTATTTTGGCCTAGAACACAGCCAGATTTAAGCCAACAAGGAGGGTAAATAGACAGATGGGAATAGGTTTCTGCATGGTGGGTGGTTTCAACAAGAGGCACTACATTTGATATGAAGAGATTTTGGTTAAATTAACCATCTGGCATTACCTGGAAAGGAATACTCAATCAAGGGTATGAGGCTTCACATATAATATGGTATATTGGAATACACAAAATCGTTAGTGTGATACAACAGTTCTTACAGTCTATGGACTGGTCTCATTTTGACCGGTTCTTAATTTGTCAGAACCATTGTATCACCTTAAACACTTGACACATAATACTTCCTTCAACTACAATCTCCACCCCCCCCAAAAAAAAAACCCCAACAATTCCAAACCTGGCAGACTCACCTCCAGACTATCACTACCATCAGCTTCTCTATCTATGATGTCAAAAACCTCTTCGTACAAGCGATCTCCCTGAATCAAATGCACCATAAATAAATCGTTAAAACAAAATGTCACTGAAAGTAACAGAAGTTTTGTCTTGTCTTGATAATTACTGCACAAACCGCCGCTACTGGGCTATAACCGTGCAGTCCCTCATACATGCAGATGCAATTTTGTTTAAGGTTGGGTGCTTGCAGTTGCAAGTAGTGACTTGAATGCTTTATTGTCACTGGCCATCTTCACATTTACCGGTAAGGAATTCCAGACAGACAGAGTTCTTGGGTAGAGGGAGAATCGGTAGCAGTTTTTGTTGGTTTGAATGGTTCTGTAGTTCAGCTCATGGTTCTGTCGAGTATCAGGTCCCTTGTACTCCTTGCATGAAAAATGTGTGATGTTTGATGGAGTAAGTCCATGGGTTTCCTTGAAGACTACAGTGAGTCTACTTTTAATACAATAAGGGTATGTTCACACGAGCTGCTAACTTTGCTGCTAACTTCGCTGCTAAAATATCACAGCGGGGGTTTGGTCGTAAAAGCAACTTTAGCTAAAAATCACCGAGCGTTCACACGCTAAATTCACGACTGCTAACTGCACAATCAGTGTGTGCAGAGGTCACGAAACCATTACGTCATTGGTTATAACATCGCTGATCTATCCCGGCTACTTCCGGTAGTTGTTTGAGAAAAAAAAACAGGTATACGCCGCAAAAACAACAGCGAACAAAAGCTACAAATTATGCAAAAACGACAGCGAAATGTTACAAATACGATAGCGAAAATGACATACTCTGATTAAGCCGTAATGTCCACTCTGTCCGCGGCCAAAAATGGCCGTGTGCCCCTTTCTTTTCGGCCGTGGTGTCCCACTTAATTTAAGTTTCTCGCTGCAAAAATACTGACTGAACATCGGCCGCCGATCCATGGCCACGTGCGTGGTAGCAAGCGCTATGACTGCACTTGACTGTGGAAATTTCGAGATGCCGTGCTGACTTCACTGTGCAGTTTGCACGTGGTGTGCGTGATGGGTTGTGTGATCGTCGTCGCTTTCAGAAGACTTTTGCACGATATATTGTTTTAGATCAAGTATATGAAAATTGTAGCTACTTGGCCAACATGGCCAAAAGGACAAAATAACCGACTGAAATTCAAGTAAGTTTTACTTGATCAGGAAAATGCAATTTACGATGATACTTTGGAAGGACGGTCAGAATATTTTTACGGAGATCTAGCTCGCCAATAATAATGCCGTACATCGTGTACACCTCAACGGTGTTTTTGGCCCCGGTGCCTTTCCGTCATTAAAATAAATGGCCTCGTTGCCCATGCTTTTGGCCCCCCAGTGCATATAAAAAAAACCACATACTTGAGGTCAAAGTGCCCTGAAATCATTGAAATTTGATGTCAGCAAGGACCGAAGAAGTGCAGCAGCTACCCTAACATGAGTATTACACACGCCGTACATGACTGTGTATACCACCATGGCGCAACGTGCGTGAGAGGTCGGCAATACACATCGAGCGGAAGTCATGTTTTCTCTCACAGGTCAGTTGCGTTCATACGGAAAATCACAGTTAGCAGCGCTGCTAAAGTATCACATTTCACTGCTAACTCGGAGGAAGCGAAGTTAACTTCACAAATTTCTGCTGTTAACTTTCGGACTTAGCAGCGAAGTTGACAGCAAAGTTAGCTAAAATTGCGTTCCAACGGCCAAACATTTTCGCTGCTAACTTAGCAGCGAAGTTAGCAGCGAAGTTAGCAGCTCGTTTGAACGTACCCTAAGACTGATGAAAACATACAAAGGATGGTAGAACATTACAGTACCTGTTCATAGCCTGAGGCCCAGTTGTTACCAGCTCCACCCCCATGCTTAGATAAGTAAATATTCTCTGGATTAAAGAGATTGGCATAAGATGAATTCAGGATACTGTGGATAACACGAGGCTCCAAATCCAGCAAGACAGCACGTGGAATGTAGTGCTCATCATCAGCCTACAAACAATCAAAGTACAGTACACATGTATTTCAGAAACTTAATGTAATTATGTGAAACATCTTCAAGATTATATGTACATCATTCATAAAATCCTGTTACATGAAGGTCCATAGTAATTTGAATATAACAGGGTATCCATGCACTATGCCTGTAAGCTCACTTTAGCCATGTGTGCGAAATATTAACTCTGAGCTGATCAAGGTTGCTCAGATTGATAACCCCAGCTGGGTTACAAACTTTCCATTGTTTCCTTCATGATATACTAACAATGTTAGCAACACATCAAATTCCAACGTTCATGTTAAATAGTAACTCATGTCAAATACAGTACATGTAGTTTGATTTGCTCCAGCAACATGAGCAATGGTTCGCACATTTCTTTTTTGCTTTTTTTCATTCAGAAGTAGAAAAAATGGAATTCTCCTAGGAGTACAGTATGTTCTTGAGGCTTGTGGGAATTGGGAAAAGACAGATCAGAAATACAGTAGACTACTAGACTAGTCTGTATTAAAAGTAATTTCCGTCTTGAACGGTTTTTCCATCATTGGATCATGTACTCATCATACCAGTACAAAACAATGCAAGGTTTGGGTACAATACACATAGTTGTACATGAAAGCATTTAGCTAATGCAGGGTGCACTTATTAATTGAGCACTCACACATGTAAATCACAAATAAGTTTGGATACACAGACATTTGGGGGAGGAATATCGCAACAAATGCTCAAAACTTTTAGAAATCCAACATTATGAACAAAACATAACTGTTCAATCAAAAACACAATAAAAGTAAAAACACATTTTAAATAATTTGTGGCAGTGAATGGAATACATGTACCGGTAAACACTTAATGAATTATAACATTAACACTCCTAAAATACTTCAATGTATGTATCAGAATGATTACTTTTCTTGCTTGGAGACATTTTGTGTAATCAAGAATCTCTTTTAGGAATTTCTACACTACACAAATTATTAACTAATGCAAAGTGCCATGTACAAGACCTACGTGTACATGTGTACATGTAACAAGATTTAAGAAAAATTAATATGGGAATGGTTAACTTGTACCTGATAGAAGAAGACATCCTTGCGATCTGTGTCATTAGTAGCAAAGTCTTCAAGTATTCCCTCAGGGCTTATGCCATGTTCCGAGCAAAGCTGCTTCCAAAACTCAAAACCAACTACCAAAACAATGCAAAATAATCAACATGAAATGAATCAGAAGAAATGAATTAAACATTGTTACAAGCTAACAATATACATGTACAGTATATATAAAAATAATTATTTTGTGCTTATTTGCGCTTCTTTGTAAAGCACTTTGAACGTATTCTGTTGGCTTTTCAGGTTGTCTGCTTTACTTAGTGCTGTGCATCAAAAACGGATTCACGGGCTCCCGCTTAAAATCTTGCCATCCGGTTTCAAAATTTCAAAAACGGAATACGAAACCAACATTTAAAAAAGTAGACTGACGTTTGCCCAATAAATAAACAACCCCAAAAGTGTATACTGTATAATACATACTTGAATTTCAGTCGTTTTGGGTCCATTTTGCCAAGCAGAAACAAACTTTTCGCAAACTTGATTAAACAAATATTGCGAACAGCCTTCCGAACGCGACGATCGCTCGAAAGAAGACGTAAACATATCGCGTACGATGCATCATGAACACCGCATGCCCACCACGTGGCCGCATGGCCCGACCCATGCAGCAGCAGCATTGCATCCAGAAAATTCCATGATGTGTAATGTGCGCCGCACCATTCAAAGCATACGTTGTACACCAGTACACAGTCGCCAATTCGCAATCAGGCCGGAAGTGCAAGCCTACATGTCGTTCGTACAACGTGTGTATTTGGTGCATGCATTCAAGTTGCGCTCGGTACCGTGGATTTCGTGACATGTCACGCTGAGCAAGTTATGAAAGATTCTGACTGAATATTCTGTAAGGTTGCCGGCACCAAATCATCGCAAGATTAACAAACACGCACGTAGATCGAGACCAGAAACTGAATGTATACGTCGGCGCAACGATCGTTGTAGCATGTTTTACACACTCCTACATACAGCGCTATGCATCATTTGATTGTGCATATTATTTACAAGTGCGTAATATAGCGCTATCATTCATTTTTATGAATCGGAGCTCGGGCAACCGCTAATTTTTTCAAAGCGTTTTCCGGTTTTCAAAAGCTCCGAAAATGCACAGCACTAGCTTTACTTAAACAGTATTTATTCGTTTTACTTAAACAGTCAATTTTTCTTAGTTCACTTTTCAATGACTTTAATTTCTGTCAGTTTCCCTTGTGGTTATTTGATTAATATTTTAACTAAATAGCCGTATCCTCTTTTAGTGATCCCCATGTACCATTCTCAGGTTGCAGCATTGCTGCATGTATCGATGAAATGATCCTTGGGATATGGCGATGTGTGCATTAAGGTCTGTCGATATACAAATTTCCGATATCGTTCGTTCAGACCAAGGCCTACTTCACGAGGTAGGCCTATTTCATGTTCTAGTGACATAATGATAAATGTATGTCGATACTTTGTGAATTTGGTCGATATATGATGGTTAATATCAAGGAAAAAAAGCAATATCGTAAAAAGTCGATATGTCGAATTGTCGATATTTTTTTATTTGTTGATATCGGTATATCGGCAGATTTAAATATCGTGAAAAGTCGATATATCGAAAAACCGACGGACCTTAGAGTGCATGGTTTCATACTGCCATACGAACAAAGATAATTTACCATTTGGGGTCACCACCAACATAGGGCTCGATAGCTCAGTTGGTAGAGCGCCTGTACGGTATTCAGGAGGCTGCTCCAGCCAATTTTTTCTTTTCTCACTTTTCAACCGAATTGCAGAGAAAAACCAATTACGTTCAATAATTGAGGACTGCATATTAAAGGGAGGGTACAGAATTGGTAAGACAAAATACACTTCATAATCACAGATTCACATAACACAGTATAATGGTGATGATAGGAGAAAACATCCCATGAAATGTTTTTGTCTGAAATGCAATATTCGTTGAGAAATAAATGAAACTATTTTCCGATTGGAATAAATCGCTTTGAAGCGTTTTATTTGTTCGTTGAAATGTGTACAGTTCTCCGTACACGGTTTTTCACTATTTTCTAGTGACCCAGATGGCTGATTGACCTCAAACGTCTACTTCTTGGCCTGCGATTTATTTCTGAAAGGAACACTGAGTAAGAAGAATATTCGGCAAGGACAACATCTCCCGGATTTCCCCACTGGTCTTTTGCTCGTGATTAGCTTTATGGCTTCCCAGTTTTCAATAAAAGATGATTTTGCAGTGTACAAAATAATATACTGACATCACAGCATTTTTTTAAATCAAAAGAGGACACCACTCAAAACCCAAGTGTTACAGTATAGTGCGACACGTAATGTAAACACCAGTGTATGTTGAGTGCATTATGCATATTTGCGACTGCAGATAGTATCAAGTTAGGGATGGGATGGGGCGACATGGTCGGAATGCCGAATTCTGTTTCCGATTTTTCTGATTCTGATTTTATAAGTAACTTTAAAGGGTTCCTAAGTGCTTTTTCAGTTAGGTTATTTAATTTTCTCATACAGAGAATATACTGACAAATAATGAATGGCAAGTCTTAGTTTGGTTTCAAACCAGAATTTGGTTTTCCTTTGAATGGCTTTGTAAAACAGGGGATTTTCACGCATACTCTTGTAGGGAACCAACAGCAAAAATATAATGAAAAAACATTAAAAAAATGAAGAGGCAAACTTGACCTACAGAAATGGTTTAGTAAAAAATTTACACCACCAGTTGTGTGAAAAGAACATAATTATTTGGCAAAATAAAACCCGTTGAGGGGGAAAAGATCTGCCAGAAAACCTATAAAACAACTGCAACTTTTTGTGCACAAATCAATTGGGTTACTGCTCTCAGTTCCTTGAGGAATGCGTCAGACTTGAGGAATTCATATACATACTGACATAGGAAAACCAAAATTGTATGCAATATTGTGAAAAAATCATCAATTTAGGCACCATGTTAATTGTGCAAGGAAAACAAAATCACTAGACAGCCGAACTAGTGCAGTATACAATTTATTAGACCGGCACTGAAATCACTAGATTCGGTCCAAGGTCTAGTGGATATTTCGAGCCCTGTCTATCATGTCTATAAAACCTCTACTCGCTGCTAAAAGTAAGATTGTTACTCTTTTCAAAATTAAGTGTTCAGAATAAAAAACAAAACAAAAAAACACAAAGATATCATTTAATGAATGAGGTTTGCACAGCAAAAAATCCCTTACACAAATTAGCACATTACGGCCGCAAGTGGGCGTTACGATCATCTCATTATGTGACGTCATTGCACTGACCAAAAAAGCCTCAGTCGGCCATTTTGAATAGTGCGCAGTGCCATCTCGACCAAATTACGTCATGCGAAATGCCGGTTTGGCTGTTCCACCTTTCAAACTCACAGCCCTATGGAGGGTGTTCCCAGAATGTGCGCTGTGTGTACATGTCCCGTGTATACACGCATATCGAATGCAGTATAGGAGTTAAGTCCGCATCGTTTGCCCATGTCAAGCTGCTGCTGACAATTCAAATCTTGCATCACGAACTGAAGGAAATTGCAAAGATTTTCAAATGATTTCCTTTACGAATGGTCCCACAAACAAACAAGGCAAGTCACAAACCCGGCGCCAACCCAATCCATGATCAAACAGAAAAGGCCATCCACCTCATCACAGATCGCGCAGTGGTCGGAATTAACGGTGGACTGAAAAATTTATCCGGTCATCAATTACACAAAAAATGATTATACCCCGGTAGGACTGTGAAAACCTATTCCTAAAAATATCACTGGAATATTCCATCGGAAAACCACCATTTCTTACTACAAATCTGTACTGAGACGGCCGGCCATGAGCCACCGTCCGTATACCGTAACGAACCCGGCCGCAAAGGTACCGACCGAGCGAAACATACACTTCATTTCAAGCCCACGGCCAATCTGTACGTAATGTACTGTTGAGACTTTTGCTGGTGCACGTACACAATGTACGTTAACTATGTTTGCTTTGAAACTGTGACTATTACGCACGCGGATACCAGGATGCCTGTCTACGGTGTGGGCAATGTTTTTACGTCTTAATTTATTGCGATCGTCGGTTTCGGAAGGATTTCACAACATTTGTTTAGATAAAGTATAATTATGAAAGAGTGTTTCTACTTGGCCAAGTTGAAGAAAATAACTGAGTGAAATTCAAGTAAGATTTATACGCTGATCAGCCTGCAATTTACAGGACTTTGGAAAAAGGACGGTCGATCAGAATATATTTATTTAGATCTCACAACGATATATGTGTACATATGTACACTCCATTTCTTCCTCCATGAAGTTGAACCGTATTTTCGCATGTGTTCGATGTTGGTGTTGGATGTCGGGAAAGAAATCACACCGTGATACGTTTTTCTTCACCTGTCATATCAGAAGAGCGGCGAAAAATAAACAAATTCCGGCAGTTTCGGCACACGTATAGGGTGTTTTGACAAGGGTCTGGTCAATTCAATGACCTGTATTTTTGTTTAGCCCAATACACCGAGCATGCTGTGTGCGGCGCGGTGGCCGTTGCTATGGACATGCTCACACACTGTATGCGATATGCGTATATACAGCGCACGTGATACAAGTATTCTGGGAACACCCTCCATAGGATTGTGAGCTTGAAAGGTGGAACAGCCAAAACGGCATTTCCCATGACGTAATTTGGTCGAGATGGCACTGCGCACTATTCAAAATGGCCGACTGAGGGCAAACGGAGAGAATCTCGACACCTTCGGTACGTTTTGGGAAATTTTTTCTGCATAAAAATGATCTTTCGATATCGTAAGTGGTTTTATATGATTTATTGACAAGTACCAATCAGGTCCATGTAGTCAGATTGTGTTTGGATTTTGGAAAGTGGAAAATTAAGGACAATTGTATTTCACAAGTTGGTCAACAAGTTTTTCTCCAATGTTTGAATACACTTCCTCGTAACCCTAAGGTCCCAGTCCCCATGTGAGACCTAGGGTTACGATCATCGCAACTAAGGCTGAGTCATCTCGGAATTTTTTTGTTCCGGAACCCGACCGAGTTTTTTCGGTCGGGATCCGGTGTTCCGATAAATGAATTCACGAACAATGACCTACTTTGGTGACCCCAAAAATAAAGAAAAACATAAACAAAATCCCGACATCGAACACGTGCAAAAACACGGCTGAAGGTACCGAGTGTTGTTACACCGATGTAAACTTGTAATTTAGTTGCGAGATTCCTGTAAAATATTCCTTCCGAAATTCCCAAGTACCAAAAATCGCGTTTTCCTGATCAGCTATATCTTACTTGAATTTCAATCAGTCGTTTTTGTCCTATTGGCCGAGTAGAAACATTGTGAAATCCTTCCGAAATCAACGGTCGCACTGCGAGTATTTCTTCCACGGTAAGACGTAAACAATAATCTCGCACGCCATGCCATTGCATTTCCCATGCATGATACTGGTACTCCGCGCAAAGTGCACCAGCGCAACGAAAGTCTCAACCAGATTCAGATTTGAAGAAGAAAGTTAAGAAAAAGTATTTCTTACATGTGTTTTATTGTTTCATCGGAACACCGGAACGAAAAATCGGAAACGGAATCCGATCGCATCGGTCGGAAATCGGCATTCCGACCGTTCCGACTCAGCCTTAATCGCAACTACATGTAGTTGAAGGATTGCTCTTAACACCTCTCTCTACATGACACCATGCCACAACTCTGCACAAGTCACTTATTGCTTAAAAACGTTAGGCCTATTGGTTAGTTAGCCTTATGCCATCCCATGTATGCCTCACGTTATCGTTACAAACGATTTTCTGGAATCCTTCTTCAGATTTTTTGTGACTTTTGAAACCATAGGAGGCCTACATCAATTCACAAGTACCAGAGCTCGACAAATTTATAAAATAACCGGTAGCCCACTGGACTACCACACTGCCACACCTTGAAAACTGGTAGCCCAGTGCTACTAAAATGGTAGTCCTACCATTCGACCATACATGATGTATTTCAAACAAAAATAGGTCAAATGAATTCAAACTCTGTACAACATGTACAAATATAACTGTGAGCAAAGCTGAAACTTCAACATTAATATAATGATGTAATGATTGTTTTTTCTTTTTTGTTGGCAAACCATGTGCAGTGCGGCCGCGAGATATTTGTAGTGTTGGTTTTCATGGACGATCGAACTGGAAGAAAAACGTCTTTGAACTAGTCTCCAGTCCTTGCATATATATCTCAAAATATATTTTTTATTATTAGCGCGGGAAATATGACATGCGTATGTGCGTGCACTACATTATAAAAGGAACATGAAATATGTAGCCCTTCATGTTTTCTATTTTAATGATCAAGTTTTGATAAGCGATTACACTGCAATTTCCATTGCAAATATGAGAAGGACTTGAATTAAATGGTCGGTACCGTAATGTACAATGTACATTGTACACTCAAACATGCTTCATTGCTTCGCTGGTTACGTGCGGTAAATTCCCATTGAAAATGTACACGGTACCAGGAGCATTAGGATGGCTACTTTTTCCGACGAGCGTGCTTGTGTAGCAGGAATCTACTTTCGTACGTCAAAACTCACGGTGCTAGACGGAACGAAATGTCATGAATTTGGGACCCCGTATTTGTTTTAATTACATAGAGTAGACTCAGAATTTAAAAGCAGAATCTATACCATGATTATTGAGACAGGGAAATGGAAAAACCGCGAAACAGTAAGTTTACAACGCGAAAAAATGTGGTAGTCCGACCGGGCCCTTGCACCTGAAACTCTGGTTGCCCGGCGGCGGCCTGGTGTGGTTGTCCCGGGCGTCCGGGCCCGGGATTTGTCGAGCTCTGAGTACATATTCATATTTCGGCGTTACCTCAGTTTAGTACACTCAGGTTAGCTGGTACCGAGACCCAGTCGTATTTAGGTAAGTTAGTTTACTGTAGAAGCTGGGTACCAGCTACCCTGAGTGTACTAAACTGAGGTAGGCCTAACCCCCACATTTCTATTAAAAATAGCGTTTTTAATAAAGGATCCATCTAACGTTAGGTCTACAGTACAGGTACGGACTAATCGTTAGGCCTAACCATACCCTAACCATATTCCTCCAGGTCTAGACTATGGCCTAACAGTAACATTAGGATGTTAGGTCCGAAGATCGGACTGGCATTATTAGTGTCTTATACGCCACCCATATTAGGCCTATTATTAGGCCTAGGCCTATTTTGAGTATTTATTTGAATTTGGCCTTGGGTAAGAAACTGTGTTTTTTTCACTGAAATTTTGCCGAAATAGGCCTAGGCTATGTTCATTTTAGGGTTTACAGGATAAGTAACATAACTAACAAATCTCATTTTGGAACAGAATTAGTTAAATAAATATTGAAAATAATCTGGGTGGCGATGGCGTAAAGGACACTAACCCCATCCGACTTGACCATTTCATTTGCCAACACAATTACAAAATAGGCCTACAACGACAATCACACCATGGGGAAAGATGTGTTCTTTCCTCCATGCTCGCACACTGACACTTCCGGACTTACTTTGATTACCACATTGCCCGAGCTGAAGAGTAATTATTTCACGTGGCATCTTCTAGTTCTGCTGTCTCAAAATGAACGTTTGGAGAATACTCTCAACTCTGGAAATGTCCCACTCTAGTCTGACCGTACTATGACATTGGCATGTATGCAATTCGCAAGCTTTAACTTGACTTCATCGACTAAATCACACGCGCGTATTACAATTTACATTCATGTATGATGTATTGATTGTGAATGCAGCAGAAATGTCTGTACTGTAGGCCTACTGTGTACGTAGCGCGCTAGCTGGCTTTGAAAGCGCGGCAAACTTACTTGGGCAGAAGAGGGCGCTGCTGACAATGGTCTAGTCTTGTCTCAAGACACGTCCACGGAGCTCGACTGCAGTGACAGAGATACACTATTTGCAGTGCATACATTGATACAATGCTGCTAGAGTATGCAGCTTCTGTATCATTCGTCCATTGATCACCATGCTGCTGAGTGATGTATCTATCTACATACAAACCGAATCTTTAGCCACATGGACGAGTTGGCCTGAACCAATCAAGAAAACGAAAGTGGGTTCACTTTATGGTTGTTGTGAAGTACGCCTTCTTTAGCCAACGTGTTCCGAACAGCCCTGCAGTATTTGACACTGATTGACATCTCATGATCTTGATCGATGGTGTTGTGAGCAGCACACGTGTCTGTTGAGCTTGAATGAATGAACTGTTAGAGTGTTGGTACTGGGTGAGTGCAGCTGATGTCTGATGATGAGCGCCGACAGACGGCTGTATTCGTAAGTTTTGGAAAAATTCCACTGAAATGACGGCCATGGCAAAATTGACCAAATTTTGGGACATTTGACAAGTTCAGAAGGGGAGAAATCTATTTTGAGGTTTTTTAGGTGCGAGAGGGGGTTCAGTGACTAGGACAGTAGGGGGAGAGGTTTAAAAAAGGGGCAAATTAAAAAAACAAAAAATGCCCTCTTTTCACTTCTTTCTTAATCTTCTCTCCTACCTCTCCTATATCCCCTTCCTCTTTAGTTGCGATGATCGTAACCCTAGGTCTGACATGGGGACAGGGACCTTAGGGTTACGATCATCGCAACTACTTCCTCTTCTACATTGTCACTCTTATTTTCCAACTTTTTTTACCTTGTCCTTGATCCCACTGGGATTCGAACCCAGGCTCAGGCGCGGTTTTACGGGGGGGGGGGGGGGGGGTGGGGGGGCAAGCCCCCCCAAAAAATGCAAGTGAAGAAAAAAAAAATTCTTGAAAATACTGGATTTTTTCAGTTATTAAGCGCCAATTACATAAAAAAACGCGTTGTGTGGGCTTTAATGTGCATGTTTTTCGACCCCTAATAAGACATTGCAGTTAAGCAAGTGTTAGAAGAACCCTAAATGTACACGGGTTTACACTTCTAAAAAAGCGCATGCGTGGTAGTGCCTCGTTTCAAAGTCGCGATCAAAACCGCCGAAGTGTAAACCTGTGTATTGTCTTCGACAATGGACGGGCTTACACTTCGGAAAGTGCGCATGAGTGGAAGTGCCTCGTTTTGAAGTTGCGATGAAAATCTAAGATGGCTGCCATGGTGTAAACCCGTGTATTGGGTCTTCTAGCCCCCCCCCAAAAATAATGGCTCTTCTAGCCCCCCCCCAAAATTTTGGCTCTAGAACCGCGCCTGCCCAGGCTGTGGAAGAAACAAATGCAATGGATTATCTGAGCACGCCACACGAGCGCTTGCTGCCAGTGCCAGAAGATGGTTAGGCCTAATATGTTCTATCTTAGTATTTGAAGTTAAGGTCAAGTAAAATTGGCGGGGGAGTCCCAATATGCAATGGTTAAATCTAAGCTGCGTACCGCAGTTAAATTTAGACCTGAAGTCAAAAAATTCCCTAAAAATAAATAATCCTATTTTGAATTTCCTACACCTAAACCCTCCCCCAATTTTTCTACCGTTTATCACTTCACATTAAACACCCCCACTCACTCCCGCCCCCCGCCAAACAATGGTCCCTCCTAAACATCAAAAGTTGACAGATAGAAATTGGCTGCCTCCATTGTGCGCTACTGCTCCGAAGTGTGAGTCCAAAATACCCCGTAAAACTCACTTTCCAGATGTGCTACCCAGTTTTACACTCCTGAGATTGAAGTTGGTCCTAACTTGTATCCAGTAAGTAAACTTTTAGAGGACTTCGTCAGTGGAATTCTTGCCCTGACTACTAGTTGTAGTACCAACCAGTGTTGTATCCGAGTCCACAACCTCCGAGGCCAAGGCCGAGTCCAAGTCATGCATCTCTGAGGCAAAGGCTGAGTTTCTCACGAGCAGCCGAGGCCAAGGCCGAGTCCGAGTCATGGGTCTCCGAGGCCAAGGCCAAGGCCGAGTCACACACGTGCATATCATTTCACTCCGCGAGAGACTGTTTGCTAGTCTAGACGTTACATTTGATGCATTACACGCTACACAATAATGTTACTATGTAGGTGAGCGCTATTTGCGTGGGTGTTTAAACTTTCTTTCTGTAAGTGTTTTTAATGAAAAATTGAAAATTGTCCCCCCTAAAATGTTGGGAAACACGTTTCAATTTTTAATAAATTTTTTCCCGGCCTCGGACCAAGTCATCATTCAAAAATCTTTGAGGCCGAGGCCAAGGCCGAGTCATGGACCCACGAGGCCGAGGCAGCAAATTTCTGGCCTCGAGACCGGCCTTGAGGCCGAGGCCAGCCTCGAGTCATACAACACTGGTACCAACTACCATGGAGCTATAAAAAGTTATAGCTCCATGGTAGTACTAGTGGTAGTAGGGCCTATAGTAGGGCCTAGTAGTAGTACTAGGACCTACTAAACATGTGTCTTATTTCTCCATGACTAGACTAACCACTTCTGCACAATTACGTGAACAACATGTAGCCTATTTTAGTTAAAGTAGTAGGGGCCTACAGTACAGTGTACAGTATGTTGTGGATGGATTGTCAGACAAGTCGACATGGGACAATTGGACTTGAGGCAGGTCGTCCGGTGAGACAGGTCGTCCGGTGAGACAGGTGGACCGGTGAGACAGGTGGACCAGTGAGACAGGTCGACTGGACCGGTGAGACAGGTCGACCTGTAAGAAAAATGGCAGTTTTCATGAATGAAACTGACGAGCATGTGCACGTACTCTTCAACGCCCACTTCAATAATTGCTACTTCATTACTACTGTCACCTGAAGTTTGAGAACTCGCGGATTCTGCGGTCGTACAGTATTTGAACTTTGGTCAGCTATATTTTTGTTAACGTTTAACCATCTGAGGATGATTGGTAGGTCGTTGAATATTCCTAGCAAAGTGTGTTGGGTCTGTTGGTTGTGTACCCTGCAAGATATATGACAGAACTGCTACTCCATTGACTTGTATAGAGAATTACTCCTACTCCATAGACATGTGTACAAATTGGGGAATTCATAAAAAGAGGTTATTAGGTGTTTCAGTAGCGACTGAGAACTGCTACTCCATTGACTTGTGTAGAGAACTACTGCTACTCCATAGACTTGCGTATAAATTGGGGAATTGTAAAAAAAGGGGGTAAAGGTGTTTCAGTACTAGTAGCAAAGAACTGCTACTCCATTGACTTGTGTACATTTGTAGCGCTACTCCATTGACTTGTGTAGAGAACTACTGCTACTCCATAGACTTGTGTAATTCATAAAAAGAGGGTAAGGTGTTTAAGTAGCAGAAAACTGCTACTCCATTGACTTAAGTGTATAGAGAACTACTGCTACTCCATAGACTTGTGTACAAATTGGGGAATTCATAAAAAAATAGGGCAAGGTGTTTCAGTAGCAGAGAACTGCTACTCGATAGACTTGTGTATAGAGAACTACTCTTACTCCATTGACTTGTGTAGAGAACTACTGCTATACTCCAAGCACGCAAGCCTGGGGATGGCTATCAAAATAGTGGTGACAGTGCTATTAAAGTCGAATGGGCCGCTGCCTTTCCTATGATGATGTGGAGTCAATGAACACAGCCAAAGAGATTGTTGCACAGTCAGAACTGTATGGCGTTATTGTTCCTTCCAACATATCTCCAGGTATCTTTGTCCAGGTTGCTGGAGACAACAATGACATCTATGAGGAAACCCTTGATGGGAAGAGAACGACACACCAGAGCTGTGTCCGAGTCCAGTCAGTCCGAGTCTGAGACCAAGTCCGGGTCCTCTGATGAGTCCTGGTAAAGAACAGTACTTGCTCTTTACCAGAGGGGGAGCTTTGGGCAATCACCTCTTTCCACTCATTCACAAAGAGTGAGGTCATTTCATGCAACAGATCCAAAGACATTGAAGGAGTTCAGTGCTTGGAAAGAGGCCAATCATCACAGCTTTCCTCTTCAAAATGAAATAAAACTAGTTCAAGGTCACAAGTGATCTCCATGAGAGAGCATCAAACATGGATCTGGCTTGGGCAATCGCAAGACTCTGCTCTACAAAACTGTATACAGTAAAATTCACATCAGAGGGTACAGGTCAACAGATAATTCCGCCTGGAGTGGAGTGGTTTCAATGCCATTGTCAATTTGACTATACCAGTCCTCACCACAGTTGGCTACTGCCCAATGATAAACGGTTCCCCCATAAACTTTACTACTGTGTATACTGTCATGAATACTGAAATGGCCATAATGAAGAGCTTGGGTCAGAAGGAGTGTGCTTTTATCTACATAAAAGCGAAAGAAATCCAGTGGAGGCAACCAGCAGAGTTTTCTGAAATGGTGATACGCCTTGCATTGGTGGGTTTTAATTTTAAAAGCAACGGATAGAAATCAGAAAAGTGGAAACCTTCAAATTTATCCTGTCCGTCTGTGACGCAAACATATCAAACATATCAACTCAACGTCTTGGCTCCAGAGATTTTTGGAGAATTGCAAACAGCGTCCTTAATAGACATGATAGAAGCAAGTCTACTATTCCTGTTCTCTTTAATGGGCCTGAAGTCCTCACCTCTCCCTCTGATAAAATCAACCTTTTTGCTGATCGTTTTGCAGCAAACTCCACACTTGATGACCAAGGCCGAAACCTGCCCGACTGTCCTTCTCGTGTCGACAGCAGTTTATCTAGGGTTAACATCACACCTAAGATGGTAGCTAAAGTCGTCAATCATCTTGACACCTCAAAAGTCTCAGGACCTGACCGAATCCCTGCAATTGTACTGAAGATGTGTTCACCAGAACTTTCCTCTAGCCTCTCCAAACTGTACAATATTTGCCTAACACATTCAGTGTTTCCATCTAATTGGAAGCTGGCCTCTGTTGTTCCTGTTTTCAAGGGCTCGGGTGAGAAGTCTGACCCCTCCAACTATCGGCCCATAAGCCTTCTTCCCATTATGAGTAAGGTTTTTGAAAGCCTGATTAACCAGCAACTCATAGATTATCTTGAAGAACACGAGCTCCTGACAGATGTTCAGTATGGCTTCCGTCATTCACGGTCAACAGCAGACATCATATCCCTGATAACGGAACACATCAATAGAGCTTTAGATCTACGTGGTGAAGCTAGGCTTGTTGCCCTTGACATATCAAAGGCCTTTGACAAAGTTTGGCACAGAGGGCTCATCCATAAATTGAAGTCTTATGGCATCTCTGGCAAACTGTTAAATCTAATTTCTAGCTTTCTCATTGAACGTCAGTTCTCTGTGGTGCTCGAGGGCTATTCCTCCTCCATTCATCGTATTAATGCAGGTGTTCCCCAGGGCTCTGTTCTGGGCCCATCATTATTTCTTCTATATATTAATGATCTGCCCGACTCTGTCTCATCACAGTTAGCCATGTATGCTGATGACTCAACAGTGTATACTACTTACCCTGGTCCCCTGTCTGCTCCATCATGTACACAGGCCAGTATTGTTCTCAACCAGGACCTTGAGAATGTCATTAACTGGGGTAACGATTGGCTTGTCACATTCAATCAAAAGAAGACTCATTTGTTGTCTTTGTCCAGGTCCAGATCTCCTCACTTTTCTACCTTGGAGATGAATTCAATACCACTACAGGAGCTTGCTGACATCCGGCTGCTAGGTCTTGATTTCACCTCTAACTTATCCTGGGATAAGTACATTCGTAGCATTGCCAAAAGGGCTTCGCAGCGTGTAGGCTGCTTGTATCGTGCCAGGCAATATCTTCCCCCAGCTGCTTTGCTCTATTTGTACAAATCCACAATACGTCCTGTCATGGAGTACTGCTGTCATATTTGGGCTGGTGCTCCAGCTTGCAGTCTGTCCCTGCTTGATAAAATTTAACGACGTATTTCAAATCTAGTTGGAGATGACTTGGCTTCAACTCTGGAACCCCTATCTCTCCGTCGTTCTGTAGCCTCTTTGAGCCTCTTTTACAGATACTTTTTTGGTAGGTGCTCCAATGGACTCTCACTGGTTGTTCCACCCAACCATACCTTTGGTCGCACCACACGTTTCTCTGCTCAGTCACATTCTTACACTGTGGTGGTCCCCAAGTCAAATACTCGGGGATACTCATCCAGTTTCTTCCCGCGTACCGCCTTGCTGTGGAATTCACTCCCTGCATCCTGCTTCCCTTCCACTTACAATTTGTCTCAATTTAAGTGCAAAATCAATAGTTATCTTTCTACCCCATGATTTCTTCTTTGTTCCCTTTTCTCCTCGTTTTAGCCATCACCTCGAGTGGCCTGTTTTGGGCCTTGTGATTGGCGATTTTTCATAAAAAAAAAAATAAAAAAAAATATTGGTGATTCTATTTTTAGTAACAAAGCATGCCAACCCAATTTTGTGATCCATTGACAGAGGTGATACAGTGTAATACTCTTCAATATTAAACATAAAGTAGATGGGGTAATTTATGCAGATGTTTTTACAGCTTTTCTTACATCTAAATTTGAAAATGTCCGTCCGTGACAATCCAATCAGGCTATGCAACATGAATTGGTCATATATTGACTATATTCATGTATGTATGTTACATGTGTAGGGGTCTCATGGATACGGTTAGTTTGTTACCAGACCAAAAGGAATCTGACTAACGGGGGCAATGCGCCTGCTCATTTCTGCTTGTAGCGCTGCTACTTGGCATGGACTGGAAAATGCGAGTCACATATAATCTTGCTGCAAATGGTTGGTTGAATATACTGAGAGTGCCACATGAATTGCATTTAGTTGCCGGACGTCGCACGGCCGAAAGTTGGTCGTTTTGTAGTCGTACACTGTGTGTGTGTTTGCATAGGCACATTGTGCGGTGCATGGTCCGTACGTGCCTTTTACAGCCCTGCGTGCGTACGTAAGTAACAAGTTGGGCCAGCACATGGTTTCCGTGACGTCACTAGCACTCATTGCGCATTTACCAATCAGCGTGGTGCTTGACGGCACTGTACATGTACATATCAAAAACGTAGTGAACATTTTTCATTTTCAGTTTTGGAAGAACTTATTTTGAAATCAGTATTGGATCTAATGAGTATATAATTTTGTACTTATGCAGCTAGCATACTAGCAGGACTAGTAACTCCTGTAAAAATCGCCCCCAAAAAGGTAAGGCGAAATCCAAATTAAATTAAAACCTATGAAATCCATTGAGGAAACAATGGATAGTAGTGTTGACGACATCACCTATGTTTCCCGACTCCAAGTCAACAACCTCGATCAGCGCAAAGACAGCACAATCTGGTTGACGCCATCAATTAATGGCACGAGTTTCCGCATGGAACTTGATACAGGTTCTGCTGTATCCATAATCTGCAAGGCGGATTACCAGCGACATTTCACGCACCTGAAACTTCACTCAACTTCTGTGAAACTACAGACCTACACTGGAGAAAAGATATCCCCAGTAGCTTGTCTCCGAGTGGACATTTGCTATCAGAAACAGCAACACGCCGGACTGTTGTATTTTGTTGTTGGCAGTGGACCTGCATTGTTTTAGTCGCAATTGGCTCAAATTCTTCAAGCTAGACTGGCCAAGCATCTTCATGGTATCAACAGAGTAACCTTCCGTGAACGCGGAGACCAAGTTGAAGGCATTGCTGGACTCATATCCAGAACTCTTCCAAGATGGAATTGGAGAACTCAAAGGGGTAAGAGCAAAGCTTAATATGAAAAATGATGCTCACCCTGTTTTCCTTAAGTGCCATTATATGCATTGAGGCCCAAAGTGGAAGCTGAACTCACTAAGCTTCAGCAGGAGAACATTATCTCACCAGTCGAGATAAGTGAATTGGCCACACCCATAGTGCCTGTTCCCAAGAAAAATGGTGGAGTCAGGATATGCGGTGACTTCAAAGTCACTGAACACTAATGTGCATGTCGATCATTATCCACTCCCGAAGATCGATGATGTGCACGATGGCAGGTGCACAATGCTTCAGTAACCTCGACCTGAACCAAGCGTACCTTCACATGGTAATGGTGGAGAAATCCAGCAAAGTCCTCACACTGAACACTCACAAAGGACTTTTTCACATGAATTGACTTGCCTTCGGAGTAGCAATAGCATCAGCACCCACAATATGGCAACGGACTATGGAGTAAATCATCCATTGCATCCCAGGTGTGCAGTGCATTCTGGATGATATGCTCATCACCGGTTGTGACGACAAAGATCATCTTCGCAATCTGGAGAAAGTCCTGTCCGTACTTCTCGATCGCGGATTGCATCTCAACAAGTCGAGTGTGAGTTCTTCAAGAGCAAGGTAGGCTTGTGTGGTCATGAAATTGACGCACAGGGGCTACATTAAACGCAGGAGAAAATCAATGCCATGCAAATTGCACCCCGACCTACTACAGTTGGACAGGTTCGCTCATTTGTCGACCTCATCAACTAATTACCATAGTCTATGTGATAGACGCACTCGCCGTACAGTGAGCGAGTGTCTATCATATATGCATGCAGATTTCCTGATTTATTATGCAAGCCAACCCAGCACTGACCTCTAGATTGTTACCAATTAAGGGGCATCTACTATCTACCAGTGTTGTAGTGGAGTCCTAAGATCCGAGTACAGAGTACTCCGAGTACTTCAGGGTCCGAGTACTGGGGCGAGTCCGAGTACATTGCTGCCGAGTCCAAGTCCTAAGTATCGAGTCCGAGTACAGGGCCGAGTCCGAGTACCAAAGTTCGAGTCCCGGGCCGAGTACATGCACACAACCAATGCACAGTACCAACAAATGCAGTTCATGACAGTCGTGTGTAATAAATCTCTTCATTACACAACACAGTCAGCAGGTAAATTTAAAAGAAACAAAAACAACTGCCTTTTTTATCCTCTCTGGACTAAATCACAAGCCAAAAACACTTTGGATCTTAGGGTGAGATCAAAACTCCAGATGTTTTCTTAAAAAAAAAGTGGGCACTGTAAGGGACTGGATATTTGCTGTATCTTCCTTGATATTTTTGCCCATAAATCACAATTTTAATATGTACCGATTGAGAATGTACCATGGACTGTACATGTACATATAGTGCATCATTTTGACCCAACCATAATTGGGCATTGGGCCCGACATCCCAATTCGGGCCGCGCTAACCACTAACTCCACTACATGTATCTCTGCGCTCTTTGCACGTGCACGAACGCACACCGTACCCAGGGCAAGGAAAGCCTCTTGGCTTCTACACGTTATAATTAAATGGATATCGTGCTACCAAGCTTACGATATGTTCGAGGTTGAGCAATGTCATCGACGATTTTTTTTTCAGAAATTGTCGAGTACTGGGATCGAGTACCGAGTACTTAATGTCGAGTACCGCCAAAATCCAAGTACATCGGATCGAGTACGGGCCAAGTACATTTTGTTTTCGAGTACTTTTAATCGAGTACGGGCCAAGTACTTTGGTGGACTCGAGTTGTACTCGAGTACGAGTACGAGTACGAGTACTACAACACTGCTATCTGCTACCGTATGGTGAGTGCATCTATCACAAGACTAATTAGGTGTACTGCACGACTCTGTCACAATCCTGACTGAAATCATCTCAAAACAGATCTGATTGGTTGATGCCGTCTTGCATAACATTTGCATGCAAGGATATGTTTCAGACGTTCAAACATAGTGGCATGGAGTAGAATGGATGATACTCTGACTTCTACCACAGATTTCTCCCAAATCTGTCCACGGTGCTCTACGCACTGAACTTGCTGAACAAGTTGCTAGAGAAGAACCACAAGTGGGACTGGTCGCCCAAATGTGAAGCCGCATTCCAACAGCCAAAGACTCTCATAACTACGATCCGGAATTGCCTGTTAAGCTAGCCTGCGATGCATCCCCATATGGAAATATGCGCAATCCCAAGGCTGCATCACTTCATACATGGGAATGGCCATTGTTACCATGGCAACGCATCCACATCGACTACGCCGGACCTTTCCTTCATCAAATGTTTTTGATTGTCATCAATGCTCACTCCAAGCAGCCTGAAGTGGTGAGCACCAAAGCATTGGACTCTTTGCATACTATCGACATTCTCCAAGCCTTTTTCGCAAGAAATGGAGTCCCTGAGCAGATTGTGAGTGATAAAGCACCCCAGTTCATGTTTGATGAATTCCAGTTGTTCCTCATGCGCAATGGCAAAATGGGGGGGGGGGGGGGTAAAACACATCACATCTGCCCCATATCGTCCAGCTACCAATGGCCTATAATGTTTTATATACATGATGTCATTAATTTTGGACACTTTTTCATGGTTGGAAATTCTTGTACTAGTATGAGTGTTTTGTTTAATGCTACTTTGGTACATGTAGCATACCGAAAAAGATATCCTTACAGATTTACCTATAACTTTATAAAGATGGTGATGATAGAAACATACCGTTAAATTGTTTCTGCCTGAAATGCTGTATTTATCCAGAAAAGAGTAAAACCAGTGACCAACATTATTTTGGATCTTTTAAAGATTAAAAATAAAAGAGAAAAGACTTAAGAAATACTGTGGGCGTTTTTCACTGTTTTCTCAAAAAGTGGGCAACGAATGGAATTGAAATTTTAACAGATGACTGTTACTGTATCTACCTTGATATTTTTGCCCATGAATCTGTATTTCTTTGACCAAAACCAAAGTATGATATTACCTTTAATAAGGTTTCTTAACGTTCTTTAATTTACTGAAATCTATTAAGATGTTTTAGTCTTATATCTTGAATTAAGTTTTGACTACTAAATATTTGTTGTATTTTAAAGTATGTACAGTTTTTGTTTTAAAGCACCTTGAACATCAACATTTGGTGTAATTTTCACCCAGGATACAATCTAAATTCAGGATTATGAGTTAAGAGTTTATAATAGAATGAAGGGTACTGATCATTTTAGTATTACACTGTACTCTTAAAATGGCTTGAAATTGACTTTTGTCTACAACTGTCTTCTAGAACTGAACTAGACAGTCCCAGGAGCTGTCTTGTGCAAGAAGCAAACTTTGTTCATAATTGCGGAGGTTGGAAAATCATAAATGAAGCAAACATCAGAAAACCACATGAATGTACATTATCAGTAAATGAAGATACAACTGAATATTATTGGAGAGCACAAGCAAAGGCTTACATGTACATGTATATATATTGAACAACCTATCAAAGAAAGAAACAAAGAAACAAAAACAAACAAAGAACAATGAACACGAGACTGCATGGCAAGTTAAATGCTATGTAAGATCAAGGATAACAAAATTAAGATTACAAACTGAAAGCAATACTATAATATCTACTTATTATAAGAAGGAAAAGGATTTTTATTTATGAATGCTTGTATTTCTGAATTATTTTCAGGTGATGATGAAATAGTCGCATGTATATTTCAAGATGGCTGTGGATACTAGTGACGTGTTCTTTACAGAGGAAGATTATGAAAACTTTTCCCTTCAAGCAAAGTTTGACATTGACTTGTTTAAGACTTACAACCAGTGCATTGAAGAGTGTGCGATATCACCAGTAAAGAAAAGGTAAATTATTTCAGGGATCAGAAAAGGGTATCGTGTATTTGGACAGATGCACTTACATGCATGCAATCTAAACATTTTTTTTTATTTACCATAACATTTGTCATATTTATTTAGAATACATCCTTAGCCAAGTTTCAGTGGGTCACAGTATTTGGGAATACATTCTGAGCCTACATTCTGAGCTATTCATTGTACTTTGAAAAACGTTATCTCCTAATATACAGGGTGTCCCCCCCAAAAAACGCAACACTTATGTCGAGAATTATTATATGAAAATTAAACTGTTTATTACTTCAAGATTCAGATATGTGATACCACTATGTCTTGGCTATCACCATGTAGAATTTGAGCAAAATTGGACTAAAATTGAGTGATAAAACTAAGACAGAATACCCAACCTCAAAACCCGATTTTCATCTTTCTTTCATACACATTATGTGTGTATTGACCACTGTGCGTGGTATCCTTGCAAATTTGTTTTTAAGGAGTACTCTTTCAATTGGTCATATTTTCTTCAATTTCAGCCTGATTTTGCTTAAATTCTACATGGTGATAGACAAGACATGGCTGGATCACATTATCTGAATCTTGAAGTGATAAACAGTTTAATTTTAACATAATGGGTCCCGACACAGTGTTGCGTTTTTTCTGGGACACCCTGTATACGTACAGTAACATAATATGGACATTGATTGTTTTGCTGCATACACTAATATAGTTTTTTTTGTTACCCTTCTAGCAAACCATCACACGTCAATAAAAGCAGTGTGGCAGTGACAGCAGTTGCAGAACTCTCCCCATCAGTACAGCCCAACAGAAATGCCCCATCATGCAATATTCCTGAGGATACATGTTTCATTCAGAGATGGGATCTTAAAAGTCCGAAGCCAAGATTTCCTTACCCAAGGTAAAGCACTATGACAATGCTCACTCTGTTAGAGACACAAGACAGTGATTTGCTTGCAACTGGCACAAACTGAGCTGAATCCTAGTTACTCAAATATGGTGAGATCACTGGAAATGTTGAGTTGTTTGGGTCAAATTGCGACACTGGAACTCAATAAATATACCTGACAGGCCTTGATGTTCCCTTGATGACATGCTTACTGCTTTTTCATTTCATGTGTCTTTAAAAATGATAAACCATAGATGTGATAAACTGAAATGTTCTGATGAAGATCTAATAATAATGATAATAATAATAACCGAGGACGGGACCTTAGGGAGACTTTCCCATAGGGTCGTGCACAAACTTTACTTATTACCCATTTCTAAACATCCTCCAAACCAATAAACTTGAAATTGGCATATGTTCATATTGAGAGCATTTTCTGTCTTCTATTAAATATGGACAATAAAAATATGTCGCTATTAGGGAGACATCGAAATGTCTCCCTAATGTCCACTTGTAGACGCTAACGTGTCTCCTAATACCCCATTTGTATTGTTTTGCAATTAACAAAGCATAAATTTATATATTCAAATGTGCTGACAGGCCCTTGATGTTCCCACTATACATGTAGATTAATGCCATAATTGGCTCTAGCATGATTTGGTAGCAGAGATCATTGTCAATTCTGTGCACCACTTATTTCAGACGTTGAGTTTGTCTTGGTTCACGACGTTGTTGTTACCTGCATGCACATACATGTACGTAAAGACCTCTCTGAAACAACATCTTGGGAATCCTGTTGTTAGTAGTAACCAGTAGTAAGTAGTAGTAAAATATTTTTGTTGTTGTTGTTTTTTTTACGTATGATGATCATCACTGAGTTAGACATTCAAACCATTTTTCTGTAACTTAATGAATATTTATAACTTGCGTGCAAGTCGCACCCAAGTACTCACCACATTGTTGTAAATACCTTTCCCAACCTCGGCCAGAATTATAACATCTCATTTATCTTGCGGCGGTATTTGTTCCTTTCACTACAACCACACCTCTTTTTTTGTTAAGTGTTATTGGAATGGTTATGCTGGACACTCGGAGTTCGTCCAACCGTGGCGACTGGCATTCCCTTTTGTCGCCTGTGTAAGTTCTCCAGAACTTGTTGCTGCAACACGGCATTACATCGGCACGACTCATCGAGCGCAGTTCGGCACTATCCAGGCGCAATCACCAGGCCACACCTCCTCGTTTTTTTACTCGGGGTTGTCACCGAGACTAGATCCAGTCTGCAGCGGCTCCATCAGCCTCCATACGGTCAAGTCTGTGCCGACACCCCGATAACACTGCATGCCCAGTAGTTCCGCAGGTCCCGAGGAGCTAAGGATTCATCACCCTCGCCATGGAGCAGTTTGGCTCTCACCGCTTCAGAGCAGTTACGCTCCCATTGAACTGGCGCATGCATAATGCAGTTTGACTCTCACCACTTCTGAGCTGTTTCGCTTTTCACCCTCCACGGACTAGCGGCAATTCAGCCGGTTCGCCGAGACTGAACTTCACAAGTCTCCTGAGAAGTACTTCGTCGAGACGCTGGTGAGCTCCCAGCGTTCGCCCGTACGCACTCCGGTTTCCCCTGTGAACTGTGGATCATGAACAATGAACAGTCGCCGATTGCGACAACTCGCCTCGCCCTGACAAGCGAGTAAGAACGGTTGGACACTTTTATGCTTATACTTATGATGTTCCTGTGCATTTTGTTCATTTGAAGTTCTTTGGGTTATCGCCGACATTGGACATACATTTATTGTGCTTTAAATCCTGGTTATCTCTTTTTAAATGCAAATTTTGTCTGATCGTGTGAAAACTCGTTTGAGTCACATTACTCTAAAATTGTAGAGGAATCTTCTGAAATTCAGCCAAGTTCTTTTTTTAAGTCATTGAAAAGTGAACAAAGAAAAATTGACTGGAGCGGGATTCGAACCGGCGACCTCCTGAATACCGTACAGGCGCTCTACCAACTGAGCCATCCAGCCCTATGTTGGTGGTGACCCCAATAGTCAACTATCCTTGTTCGTTTGGCAGTCAGAAGCCATGAAACCACGCACACACCGCCACACCCCAGGGATCGTTTCAATGATACACGCAACAATGCTGCAACCTGGGAACGGTACATGGGAGATCACTCAAAGAGGATACGGCTTTTTAATTATTATATTCGTGAAATAACCACAAGGGAAACTGACTGAGTTGTTTTAAGTCATTGAAAAGTGAACAAAGAAAAATTGACTGGAGCGGGATTCGAACCGGCGACTTCCTGAATACCGTACAGGCGCTCTACCAACTGAGCCATCCAGCCCTATGTTGGTGGTGACCCCAATAGTCAACTATCCTTGTTCGTTTGGCAGTCAGAAGCCATGAAACCACGCACACACCGCCACACCCCAGGGATCGTTTCAATGATACACGCAACAATGCTGCAACCTGGGAACGGTACATTGGAGATCACTCAAAGAGGATACGGCTTTTTAATTATTATATTCGTGAAATAACCACAAGGGAAACTGACTGAGTTGTTTTAAGTCATTGAAAAGTGAACAAAGAAAAATTGACTGATTGAAGTTCTTTTTTTCCTTTTTTTGTGTCGTTTAATAATTCAAGTCCTTAACTTGATTTTGAGCACTCTCCCCCTACAAATTGGTGACCCTGACGTGATGTGATTTTTCACGGGCATTATCGCATGATCAGACACAATTATTGACATAGTTTTGTTTGGATTTTACATCCGCAAAAGCCACTGATAGTTGAATTTTTCTAATACCTAACCATGGCTACTCCTTTTGGTGACAAGAAGGATGATACTTCCCCATCCACGAGCTCTGAACCATCCCCAACTGTGCATGTAGTTGGTCTTAAAATTCCACCTTTCTTGGCGAGTGACCCACAAATTTGGTTCGCTCAGGTAGAGGCGCAGTTCATGACGCGAGGCATTGTGACAGAATCCACCAAGTACGCCCCTATCATAGCATCCCTGCAACCCGAGGTGGCTCAAGAGGTGCGTGATTTACTCATATCTCCTCCAGCCGAGACGCCATATTCCGTCCTGAAGGATGCCCTTATCCAGTGCATGTCTGCGTCAGAACAGCGGAGGGTTCAACTCCTGCTCAACGAGGAAGTGCTTGGCGATAGAAAACCAAGCCAATTACTGCGACACATGCAGCAACTGTTGGGCGGACAGCAGATCGAGGCCGGAATCCTTCTACGCCAGTTGTTCCTGCAACGTCTACCAGCGAACATTCGCCTCATTCTCACCTCTGCGAGTGATTCGACCACCGTGGACAACCTTGCTGCCCTTGCTGACAAACTGGTTGAGACGCAGGTGCCATCTATCTTCCCGCTGGGCGAGTTGGCAGCCGCCTTTTCTACATACAGGACAAACGCTCTAATACCCAATTTTTGGTGGACACCGGTGCCGCAGTGAGCGTCTTTCCACCTTGTTCGACAGAGCGACGTCACCAATCACCACTTACTCTGCGAGCTGCCAATGGTACACCCATTCCAACCTTCGGACAGCTTTCCCTGACTCTAGACTTTGGACTCTGCCGTACTGTGCGATGGGTTTTCATTCTCGCTGATACGCCCACCCCCATCATAGGTGCGGACTTCCTCAAACATTTTGCCCTGTTAGTCGACGTGGCAAAACAGCAACTCATCGACCCTACTACTCACATGGTTGTGAAAGGAGTCAACTCATTGGAAACACCCATCAGCCCAGTCTTCTCCACTGCCAACCCAAGTCCCTATGACATCATACTCCAGGACTTCCCGAAGATTACATGTACACAGCCTTTGTGTAAAAAAACACCCTTGAAGCATGACGTCACACACCATATCCTGACCAAAGGACCACCAGTCAAGGCACGCCCTCGCCGCCTAGTGCCTGACCGTTTAGCAATCGCCAAGCAAGAGTTTGATCATATGCTCGAACTCGGCATAATTCGCCCCTCTGCCAGCAATTGGTCCTCACCTCTGCATCTTGTGCCGAAGAAATCTCCCGGCGACTGGTGTCCTTGCGGGGACTATAGAGCGCTGAATCGAGTGACAGTTCCAGACCGCTACCCTATCGCTCATCTACAGAAGTTTGCCGCAAATCTTAAAAGAAAGACTGTATTTAGCAAGGTGGACCTTGTTCGCGCTTACCACCAGATCCCAGTCGAGCCTGAGGACATAGGGAAAACAGCCATCATCACTCCATTCGGGCCTCTTCCATGTCTTCGAGTTCGTGAAGTTGCCCTTCGGTTTGTGCAATGCAGCGCAGACATTCCAAAGGTTCATCGATCAAGTGGTCCGAGGTTTTCCTTTCGTCTACACATACATCGACGACATCTTGATGCGAGCGAGACCCCCGAACAACACGAGGAGCACCTTCGTCTACTCTTCGACAGACTCCGACATTATGGTGTTGTAATCAACCTGAGCAAATCAGCATTTGGGCTCTCTGAACTGAGTTTCCTTGGCCATCATGTCAACGCTCAAGGAATTCAACCACTATCGGAGAAGGTGGAAGCCATCCGCAACTTCCCTCAGCCTACTTCGTACAAACGACTCAGAGGTTTCATTGGCTTGGTCAACTTCTACCGCCGTTTTGTCCCCAGATGTGCTGAAATCCTCACCCAGCTCACCAACCTCCTCGCCCACCAAAAGAAGGGATCTCGCAAACCACTCATCTGGACTCCCGAGAGCAACAAAGCCTTCATAGACGTCAAGGACGCATTGTCTCGCACAACGATGCTCGCTCATCCCAGCATCGACGCTCCTCTCAGCCTCATGACTGACGCTTCAGATGTAGCTGTGGGTGGAGTACTCCAACAACTTACTGACGACAACTCCTGGCAACCCATAGCTTTCTATTTCCACAAGCTCCTTCCTGCCGAGACAAAGTACAGCACTTTTGGACGCGAACTCCTCGCCATTTACCTCAACATCAAACATTTCCATCACATGTTGGAAGGGCGACAGTTCTGCGTGTTCACAGACCATAAACCCTTGACCCATGCTTTCCATGCCAAGCCAGATCGACATAGTCCTTGCGAAATCAGACAGTTGGACTTGATCTCGCAATACACCACTGATTTGAGACATGTTTGAGGAAACTACAACGTTGTTGCTGATGCCCTATCTCGACCTGAAGTCAACGCTCTCTACACGAACACAACTGTTGACTTTGAACAACTGTCAGCCGACCAGAAGGATGATGTGGAGTTGCAGAGAGAACTCGAGAATCCTACAACTAGTTTCACCCTCTAAACGTTTCCTCTGTTTCCCTCTGGAGGCAACATCATTTGCGACACATCTATCGGCAACCCTCTACCGTTCGTACCCAATCGTCACAGGCAAGCAGTGTTTAACGCCCTTCATGGACTTTCACACCCAGGAATCCGCGCAACTCAGACTACCATCACTTCTCGTTTTGTGTGGCCCGGAGTCAAGAAGGACATTCGCAAGTGGGCTCAGTCCTGTGTGCCATGCCAGAAATCCAAGGTGCACAGGCATGTGAAAGCTCCACTCGGCACTTTCAGAACTCCGGATGCGCGATTTGACCATGTGCAATCGACTTTGTTGGACCCCTACCCCCATCGAACGGCTACAGTTACCTACTCACGTGTGTTGATAGATTCACGCGATGGCCAGATGCCGTCCCCATTCCAGACATTTCTGCAGAGACTGTTGCAAAGGCATTCATAGAGCGGTGGATTTCCGTCTTCGGTACCCCCAACACGGTTACTACCGACCGAGGTCGTCAATTTGAATCTCATCTGTTTGCAGAACTCACCAGACTGCTGGGTACCTCCAAACTTCGCACCACTGCTTACCATCTGACTTCAAATGGGCTTGTGGAACGCTTCCACCGAACTCTCAAAGCTGCCTTAAAGGCACATGAAGATCCGCAGAAATGGACGGAGTTTCTCCCACTGACTCTCCTCGGTATCCGATCAACAGTCAAATCTGTCTTAAACTGTTCACCAGCCGAGCTAGTTTTTGGCACAACACTGCGGTTAATACCTGGACAGTTTGTGTCTCCTGGGCCATCCTCAACACTGGACCCCGGCAAATATGTCGACAGGTTACGCCAACACATGAGTAACGTCTCTCCGTCCAGTACCCGTTCCAAGCTGGTCAAGGCCCGGATGCCCAAGGCTCTCAATGACGCATCATTCGTGTTCGTGAGAGTCGACTCAGTCAGAAAGCCCCTGCAACAGCCATACATTGGGCCATTTAGAGTCCTGAAGAAAAACCCTAAATTCTTCACACTCTCCGTCAACGGAAAGTCAGAGACCATCAGCGTGGACCGACTGAAAGTTGCTCATGTCGAACCACCTGCTTCGCCCACGAGACTGGTAGAAGATGAATCTCCTTCACTGCCGATCGCCACCTCTCCTGCCAATTCTCCATCTAAGCGCCAACTTCCTGAGCAGCCTCGAATCACTCGTTCAGGAAGACACATGCATTGGCCAAAACGCTATGCACAATTTGTGCACTGAATTGTTTTTGTGTAAGTTTAATCAATGTTCATGACGATTGTTTGTTCCATGTATATACATTGTATATACTGTTTGACAAACCCACATGCAAGGTTGGTTAAGGTTCTTATGCCCGATATTGCAGTTCAGTAATTTTGGATTTCTATTACTTATATTAGGCAGTAATCCAACGTGCATGTATATAATGGTATATCACCTTTCATTGTACCATTATTTTTTTTTTTATGTCAAGACAGACATGTGATTTACATTGATATTTTACTCACACCATCGGCATTACTCTAAATATACCAGAGTGAGCCCCATTCCTCCAAGTACAGCATGTAGTTTATCATGTTAAAATGTCAGTAATGTAAATATTTGCCTTAGATTCTTTACATTGTTATGTTCGCTGTCATTTCATTGCTAAGATTTCACTTTTGGGCAATTTTGTCTTCTTTCTTTTCGCCCCTCAGAGGTTTACACCACCTCGCGTCTAGGGGGGATTGATGTAGTGACCAAGTAAAAGTCCTTAACTTGATTTTGAGCACTCTCCCCCCCTACACTGTAAACATGGTAAAGGCCTTGAGTTGCACGCGCCTCGTTTTGTAGTGCGCTACGTCTTCTCCATGACACACTGTTGAATACCTGCACTGGCCTGCATGCACAGACATTAAAACGTGTGCATATTAATAGGCTGCACCTGACTTCGAAAGTAACGCATGCGCAGTGTGTTTTCCGCCGTTTTCTGGGGGAGATTTGACAGGATTCCCAAGATGTTGATAGTGACCATAGTGTCTGTGCGTACGTACGTGCAGATCACATGTACATGCGTGTGGGTCAGTGCGGACAACATCGTGAACCAAGACTAATGTTAAGTGTGATCTAAGTCACCTGTTTTCAATCCTAATTGAAGTGACCGTGAAAAGCTGTTTTGCAAGATAAATGTTTTCTTTCTTTTTTTGTCATTTTCTAGGTATTCCTTCTTGACTCATGCACAGCAGCAAAGATACATTAAGCTATGGCAGAAACATGGACTTGGCCATCCAACCCAGGCTAGATATAACACATGCCCAGATGACATTGTAGAGAAGCAAGAACTCAGGGTAAGGCACCAGGGTGTGTTTAGTGGGAGTTCGGTTGAGAAATCGACTTGACTAACTGAAATGTGCAAACTGCAGTCAGTAGGCCTATATGTGCATGCAGAGGTCACACAAATCCTTTGCTCCCATTACTGACCTGTCCCAGCTTCTTCTGGTTAGGGAGGCGCACTTTGCACTGGTGGATAGCACAGTGTTTTTATTGATTGATTCTAGGGCTGTCCATTTACGAATAATTTCGTATTTCGCAAATCGAGAAAAAAATTGATCGAATATTCGAAAAAATTGCAATTCAATGTAAAACATAAGAAAATAAAATTATGAAAGTACGTTGCGTAATGGCTGCTGGTAGCTATCGGTGCGCCGCACCAGGCGTGCTAGACAATTACAGATCATGAACAGATCCTATCAAAACACCCTGCCTTTTTAGCAGATTTTTAATAAGTTACAGAATGATATTATCCGCTATTTCTACCAACACGCCATTGACAGGCCAAGCAAAATAATAGCGCGATCTTTTTTCCGACATCGAGCACCAACATCGAACACATTATGTAAGCCGTATGCATTGTTGTATCGTTGCGAGATTCCCATTATTCTGACCGTACCGTCTTCTAAAATAGTACTGTAAATTGTGTTTTTCTGGTCACCTAAATCTTACTTCAATTTGGTTATTTTGTCCATCTGGCCAAGTGGAAACACACTTTTCAGTTCACCGAATTAATTCCAAAAACGAACGGTAAAAAATCCTCCAAAAGCGACGATCATATTCATATCGCACGCATGCTACATGCATCATGCATGCACACCACGTGCAGCCTAGCCAGCCATCGTGCATGACTGGTATCTGCGCGCGTAATAGCGATAATTTCACACAGCACATAGCGTGCACCAGCGCAAGTCTCAATCACATGGTCAGCAGGAAGCCTGTACGTACATGTATATGTACATGTGCACAGTACACATCGAATGTACAATGTGTGTATGTCACCTGCACGGTGAAATAGCGCTCGGACGGTACCGCAGATCGTGGATGGCTTTGGTACCATGGATCGCGGCCGGCTTCAATGCATTTTGCGGTACAAAATCTGCTTTTGGCATCGCGTTAATTTTTTCTCGAATATTCGAGCAGGCAAAATATTATGCAAATATTCGAGTGATGATCGAATATTCGATATATTTGAGACAGCCCTAATTGATTCGTCAATTTATTGCCCTTCAACGACGTAGACAAGCACTTCACTAAGGGCCGAGATCAAGTATTTTTCCCGTCCGCCCTGCGGGCGCTCGCGGCCGCCCCCGTCCAGCGATGTGGAACGAGCCCATTGTTATTAATCCCCCTGGGCGCCCGCGTTCGCCCGGGGCCCGTTCCGACCGCGGGATCCGGGGACGAAAATGCATAACAATAGAACAATAAAGGTTCACAATGAGTGGAAAGAAGACGGCAGATCAAAAGGTCTTCCTGCCGATGACAGGATGGTATACTGCAAGTTAATATCTCAGGGAACTTCGTAGACACATTGACGTTCGCAACAAATATATGTTGGTGCATTGTTTTTTCCTTTTCCCATATTTTGCTTGCATTTGAGTAGTACTAAAGTGGAAACTTATGTTTGGATGTTATTTGTCTTTGTGCATTGAATTACAGTGGATTTTTATAACATCGTCTGGCACAATACAGTTATTGCCTTAAAGTCTAAATAATGACGCCAATCCCTATAGAATATAAGCTACTTTTATTTGAAGAATTATATACATGTAATTGTAAGTCGGAACTTATGATTGCCGTTCAGTGACGTACTTCCATGAAGCAGGCAAAATTGACACAGACGGTTTGAGTTGATTTCAACCGCTATCGCATAAACAAATGATGGCATTGAGACCGGTGACAAGTGAAGTCAATGATTTGTTGGCTGAATTAGAGACGAGCTGATTACTGAATAAAAAGCATGAAGCATGGCGCTTTTTACATTTCAAATAAATAAACAAACAAACCCAATACGTTAACATTTAAAGGTAGTATCATACTTTGGTTTTTGTCAAAAGAAATACAGATTCATGGGCAACAATATCAAGGAAGATACAGAAACAGTCATCTATGAAATTTCCAGTCTCCTGTGGCCATTTTGAGAAAACGGTGAAAAACGTTTATTTTCAGTCTTTAAAATATCAAAAATAATTTTGGTCATTGGTTTTACTCTTTCTGGATAATACGTCCAGCATTGCAGGCAGAAAAATGTTAACGGTATGTTTCTACCATTACCATCTTTATACCCTGTAAGTTATAGGTAAATCTGGGGAGATTTCTGTTTCGGTATGCTACCAAAGTATGATACTACCTTAAATGCCAAGAAAATACATTGTGAACGGAAACGTCGTTAATATGTTGTCGTCTTGTCAGTCATTCGTCTGGTCTGCGCTACCATGGACACAAATATTTACTGCACGGATGTTATTCATCATAGCCATCATAATGTCATAGCAACAATTCGTACTAGTTGCAGTGATTAATAAACTCCTTTGTTACTTTGACGTGTTGCTAATCACTTGACTTTCCAAAGCGCATTGTCCCTGACCACAAACTTGAGAGTTATGGGCTTGGTGAGCATGGCATGGCATTTCGGAAAAATTATAGAGAGTGGCAAGTATTTGGAGTTAAGGCTATACATAATATTCCCCTTTTTTGAAACTGAACTGATCGAACGTGATACAAACACCGTCGTGGCCATGGAATGAGATATTCAAGCACCCTGATTTAAAGTTGTTTCATTTCCCGTTCTGAGTCTTCATCCAATAACATGTTCTCCATCAAAGTAGCCATCATGACTTCAAACTCGACTCGAATCGTTGTTAAGTGGCTGAATACGAAATGGCTAGGCATAGAGGAAGCCATCCCTAGGAGCAGAGTGAAGACTAGAGATCCACTTGAGGTTGGCATGGTCGTCAAGGTCAACTACAAGTCAAGTCAGTACAAGGCAGAAATTGTGAACATCAGTGACCGTAAGTTAACAATCCAATCTTGAATACCACAGCTACCTCATTATGAGCAAAGTTTCCAGATTTGAATTATACTTCTGATAGGGTGAAGTAGAAAAGTTTAATACACTATTCATTTTGTTCTACTTGTCAATGAGACTGTGTCAACAAACTTCGTAGTACCTCCTGAAAAACTAAAAAAAAGCTAATTCCAGTGAAAATACGGAGAAAAGATTAAAGAAATTACGTGAGCGTTTTTCACTGTTTTCTTAAAAAGTCGGCACCATATGGAACTGGGAATTTCGCTGATGACTGTGACTGTATCTTCCTTGATATTTTTGCCTATGAATCTGCATTTCTTTGACAAAACCCAAAGTATGATACATGTATTACCTTTAAGATGAGATGTCAGTATCACCTAAGTAATTCGTATTGTGACATCACACTTTGCTTAGCAATTAAGATGAATTCACCCTTAAAATCCATCTTTGAATTGGCCCCAGGACGTATATACATGTATGTATGCAATTTGTTCTTAAGTTTGCATTTCCTCTTCTTATTCGCAGAGAGATTAGCTGATGACTCTGGCGATGAGTACTTGTTGCTATCGGTTCTTCCGACCATCCGGGGACCCACCGGCCATCCACCTACCACCCCATGCCAAGACGAAATCCCAGTCCGGGATCCAGTCAACCAGCCCCCAGATGATGGTATAGCCGGCCGACCTGCCCCCACCGGAAGACCACCGTCCTTCCGCCGAGGGATCGGCTGACCTGCCCCCGCCGGAAGACCGTCCGGTCGCCGAGGGATCGGCTGACCTGCCCCCGCCGGAAGACCACCGTCCGGCCGCTGAGGGACCAGCCGACCTGCCCCCACCGGAAGACCACCGTCCGGCCGCTGAGGGACCGGCTGACCTGCCCCCGCCGGAAGACCACTGTCCTTCTGCAGAGGGATCGGCTGACCTGCCCCCGCTGGAAAACCACCGTCCGGCCGCTGAGGGACCGGCTGACCTGCCCCCGCCAGAAGACCACCGTCCGGCTGCTTGACATGTCGCAGTTTGTCGGGGGCGTTGACATCATCATGCCAACTCAATTCCAGCACGTTTTGAGGAAGCTGGATGAGATGTCAGCCCAAATCAAGGACTTGCAAGCTGAGGTCCGGGTGCTGAAAGGGAACAAAGAGCTGAACTATGTGCAAGTTGATGACGACCGAATGGTCATTGGATCTAAGGACAATTCAATGATATTATCGGGGTTAGGGTTAGGGCCCAGGCCATTATTGAATTCCCGAGGGATTTTAGTGATGGTAAGGGAAAGCGAGAATGGCAAGCGCAGGAAGGCTGCAGCTTCTTTGAGGGTTTTAGGTTTTTTTTATAATATTCATCATAAATGCGTGTTCTTGAATGTGAAGGGTCCAATAAAATGAAGTGAATTTCTTTTCTATGTAATACCGTAGCTGACCGATGTATTTTTTCTCATATTACATCATTCTCGGTTTATACTTGGGTGCTTGGAGTTAGGCGGCTCTGACGCCTTTCAATCCTAGCAGGACCTTTATCGACGTTAAGGCTAAAGCCTTTGATAAAGATCCTGCTAGGATCGAAGCGCATCAGACCCTCTTAAAGGTTCACTGTAATAAAATGTGGGAAAGGGATGAAAGTGCTTTAAAATGATTGCTTAATACATAATTAATGAAAATATAAATTTATATTTATATGTAAGTGCTTAATTTTGACGAAAATGTTGCAAAATAGATATATGTAATATATATAATAATAATAAATATATAATCGCAACAATAGCTTGTGACGTCACCTACAGAACTAGTATAGGCTCACACCGCAGCATACTGTGTGTGTGTGGTGTTCTGCATGCGACGTAAGCAAGGTTTTTTGTCAAAAAATGTGGGGTGCTCAATTATGGGTCTAAAATACCTCCTTTTTCTATATATACAATATTTTTTGTTGAGAAAGCTCCCCGCAGGAAGAAAGCTCCCCTTCAGCCTTTGAGAAAGATCCTGCTAGGATCGAAACGCGTCAGGCCCTCCTAACTTTAAGCATTTGATATATTTCAGGTCATTTTGGCTGATGAGCAGTTTGCAGCAATTTATTACTTGTATTGATACAATATTTTTTAGCGTAAACAAAGATAGACAAGTTGAGTTTTATAACAATACAGATGTATTTAACTTCAGATGTGTTTTTATTACAGTGAACCTTTTAACCATTTTTACTAATTTCAGGTCATTATTTTGGCTGTTGGGCAGTTTACAGCAGTTTATTACTTGTATTCATTCTTGGTTTATATTGGTCATCATTTTTGTTTGTAATATACATGTATTCCTGTTTATTCTAGATTTGCCGGATTTATATAGGCTTCAGTTCGAACAGTTGTCTGTGAAATGTTCAGTCCCATACGCGTACGGTGCCCACCTTTTGACAAAACAGTGAAAAACGCCCTTCGTTTTTTTTTTTATCTTTAACAAAATAAAATTTGTTTTACTCTTTACAGAATAAAATTATACGTGTACATCATTCCTGACAGAAAATGTATAAGTTGTCTGTTTCGGTATTCTACCAAAGTATGATAGTACCTTTGACAGTTTTTGTTACTATTAAAAACTATTAAAATTATTATGAAAATTTATCATTATTTGTCACATGCCATGAGTAACTATTGCCACTTTATATGTTTTTACTTTGTTTTTAAGGGCAGTTGAACTTAAATGTGGATTTAAATTTGTTTGCTTAAATTTCGATCACGTTTCATTCTCTTGATTTCTTCATTTTTTTATTATTAAGTAATCACCGAATAAGATAATATATCGATAGCAGCAGGTACAGTCTTCCCGTTTGAGAATTCTTTAAGGCTGAGATGCGGTTGATGTCTGTATAACGTTGCCCTGCAATCACCGTGATTTTTTTTTTTATTAATGGTCACCACCAACTGAATTTCTATTTTCCGAGGAGTGTCAAAAAGAACATGAACTAATAATTTCATGTGCGTTTGCCCAACCAATTATGCATACACTATATACACCATAGAAACATTTCCTCTTGCCAATATTTGTTCACTTTGTATCAATTCCGTTTCATTCTCAAAGTATTTCACGATACCCGGCCCCTTGCTGTTCCTGGCCACCATAGAATGACGAATTAACATCACAATGCATGCGATGAATAGACACTTTAATGAGCTCTAGTGGTGTTGCTGACCAATTGCATCCAAACAGCGCAGGCGAACGGTCCTATTGTTGAAAAAAGTTAATCCCTGAGCTGAGTTGATGGAACGCAGCCGGGCGCAGCCGGGCGAACGGGAAAAATACTTTTGATCTTGGCCTTAAGTGCCTTTTGAGCACACATGGATAGTTGTTCGTTATCCTATTATTTGTGTTTCATTTGCTAAAACCTGACACAGGTCCACGACTTTGCTAATTATTTAACAAAAAGAAAATGTTTTCCTTACAATTGTGTCTTATTTCTACCCCAAAACATTGCATTGACAAAAATAGAGTTTTGCATAAACGTGTTTTAAAATTGAAATGAGAAAGGTAAGCCATGATTGACAAGAAAACATTTTACATTTTGGTTACAGAAGTTACAGATATTGGTCCACCAAGAACAGCAGGAATTCATGAATTATGCTGAGCATGTGTCTAGACACTGCCCCAAGGATTATGAATACCTGCACCCACTAGTACTGCAGTATGCCAAGGTAATGAGATGAGGTTATACTGTCTCCGGTATTCCTCAGTTAGCACCTACATTACTCTCTGCAGAATTATTCCTAGCTCACTTTCCTGCCTTATGGGCTAGAGTTATGGTCTTGTATTATTGAACTACCACACCTTGGGCCGATTTCACTAACGCTTTGCGATCATCGCTAGGTCCAAATCCATCGCTAAACGGAAAATTCCTACACAAATTAGCGTTCAATTTTCCGTTTAGCGATGGATTTGGGCTTAGCGATGATCGCAAAACGTTAGTGAAATCGGCCCCTTGTGCCCTTAAGAGAACCCTTGCAGTATATTGTTGATGGTGGTCGTAGTGTGCTGGCTGGAACTGTGAGTTATCACATTCTGTCACAGTTTATGCGATAAAATGATCCTTGGGATATAGCGGTATGTGCATGGTTTATGGCTTCTGACTAATTGACTAAGCTGGATAGCTCAGTTGATAGTGCACCTGTAAGGTATTCCGGAGATCGCTGGTTCCAATCTCGCTCTAGTAAATTTTTCTTCGTTCACTTTTCAATGACACTTTAAGCAAAACAGTTTGTTTTTTGCTGAAAATATTGTACCCTCCAGCCTTGATCTGACTGTGTTATTTTGATCAGTACTGTAGGCATAGACACAGATTGGTAGTACTGCACCTCAATCAATAAAACCTCTCAGTACAACAATTCAGAGTCATCCTACCCTCCAAAGTGTATCCGGTCCAGACCTTCAACTTTCTTATCTGCTCCATTTTCTCTTCTCCAGGACCCAAATACATGACCATGCTTCGAAATAATAATCAGTTATAAATTTCAATGTTTAAAAATTTTTACTTGTCCTTGCTCCCCCTTTTATTTATTTGATTCATTGAAAAGTGAACAGAGATTAATTTCACTGGAGGGATTCGAACCAGTTACTTAATAGCTATTAAGCCATATATTGGCGTTGTCTCCAATACTCAATTATCTTTGATTTTTTACTATTAGGGACACTGCCAACATAGTGCTGGATAGCTCAGTTGCTAGCGCACTGGTATGCTATTCTGGAGGTCGCTGGTTCGAATCATGCTTCAGTGAATTTTTCTTTATTCACTTCCAATGACTTAAAATTAATCCAGTCAGTTTCCCCTGCAGTTAATTGATGATTATTTCATTAATTTGTATTAATTCTTGTAAATCAGACATTTTTTATTCCTTTAACTTAATGAATGAACAGATGAATGAACAGATGAACAAAGATCATATTTGGATGACAGTATACTTTATTCCTTTTATATTATTTTCTCTGAATACCTTTTTTGTTGCCTAATTGTTTTTTCTAATCAACCTATATTTGCAACCAACCTTGTTCTTCATTTTTTGTACCTGTACTCAGTATCAAATTAAGTTGTTGACTTTAGGCCTGTTTACACACACCCAAATAATTGCGATTTGCATTGCAGTTTGAATCGCGAATCAAAAACCGGTTGTTTTTTTCCCTGTGTGAACACAAATACCGGTTATCAGGTTTCAAATCGCACTGATAGTGCGTGTTTGTGTGTTTTTGCAAATAATTGTGATTATTTGCTGTGTGAGTGGTGCGCATCTCCCCCCCACTTTTTTATATCCCTTCATGCAAGGCATGCACTATACAAAGTTCCTGTTATAGCATGTTGTGTGTAACTACCATTGTTTTTTTATATTGGAAATCAGTGGTTACTACTGTACCATATTGATTCAGTTCGTTGATCGCGTAGCTTGGACTAAATGCAGGTCAACTTCAGATCAAACTTCGAGAATCGTGAATGCACAGTGCTATTTTCGGCCTGTGTGGACAGAAAATAACAGAAAATAATCATTGAAAAGTGAACAAAGAAAAATTACTGGAGCGGGATTCGAACCGGCGACCTCCTGAATACCGTACAGGCGCTCTACCAACTGAGCCATCCAGCCCTACGTTGGTGGTGACCCCAATAGTCAACTATCTTTGTTCGTTTGGCAGTCAGAAGCCATGAAACCACGCACACACCGCCACACCCCAGGGATCATTTCAATGATACACGCAACAATGTTGCAACCTGGGAACGGCACATGGGGGATCATTCAAAGAGGATACGGCTTTTTAATTAATATATTCGTGAAATAACCACAAGGGAAACTGACTGAGTTTTTAAGTCATTGAAAAGTGAACAAAGAAAAATGACTGGAGTGGGATTCGAACCGGCGAATGTGCCTATTAGCAAAGGTTAATCCCAGGTCCTTCCTGTGGTGTGGTTCTTATTGTTCAGCAGCAATATAACATGCAGTGGTGTGGTGTTTTTATCTTTAGAACCAGTGGAAGTATCAAGAGCAACGAGTCAAGAGACTGCCTCAACATTTTAATATCTACCAGACTATTGGCATTGTGCCCTCTGCAGTCTTCCCAACCGATCCTGTACTCACATTCTCAACTCATCTGCTAGTTTTGGTAATGACATATAAACTGTTATGTTGGTCTAGTCCCCAGAGTAAAATCAGGAGGGTCAAAAGTCAGACTTTTAATCTTTTCTTTTTGAAGAGCTCTTTTCTCATTTATCTGTTGGCTTCATATTGGTTTTGTATAATCAATGTACAGCTGTAGTAGGTGTGCTATGATAAACCCATGTACATGTACCGGTATTAAACATTCAAGATATAGGGACTCACGCATACAGCTTGCAGTAGCCAGACCCTTTGACTCTTAGCACAGATTACATTTCATCTAGATGACACTCCGTCCAGTGTAGATAGTCATGAGATTTGAGCACCATGTAAAACAACTCCAAATGGAAGCTTATATACATACATGGCAAAATAAATGAGATCAGTAAAACATGAATGACGTCGGAAATCATTTGAAGTGTCATCATTTGTATATGATAATACATAACCAGTATTTACTTTTTAATTGAAATTTGTTGCTCATTAAATTGTTCAGGGACAAGCATGCAAGATTGAAGAGAGCACCATTGGCAAGAAGGTCAAGCAGAATCTCATACTGGCCAGCAATAAACAGAATCAACATAAACGAGTAGCTGCAGAAGACAATGATACACATGAGGTACGTTTGTAAATGATCAATGGTACTAGAGATTATAGCTCATGACATATATTTCTGAAAGATACAGGTTCAGTTATTCAATATGGTTATGGACACTACTAAATCATATAGCAAACTATCAAGCTGTGAAATTCTTGGTTGTTAGCTGAAGATGGTATTCTGATGGTTTATACATTGTAAATATTTAAATATTTTGTCTTTGTGGATTGAGCATTCAAGAATAGATCCACCGTATCTCCTGCGTGTCGTAAAAGGGGATTTAAAGGGGTTGGGGGTGAGATTTGCACTCCGGCCGCCATAATAATAATAATAAATTTAAAAAGCGGTTAAAGTGATTAAAAAAGTGGATTGGATTATTGTGAAAAGTGGATCTCGGGCAACCGATCATTTTTTGAAAGCAGTGTCCGGTTTTCAAAAGCTCCGATAATGCACAGCACTAATTTGACTCATAGAAGTAAAATATGCAATTTATAAAGGATACTTCGATTTAAAAACGTCTGGTAAAGAATGTTGGGTTTTATAAAATTATAGTATTTTCACCAACGTTGGGTTAAAATGGTGAAATTTTTACCAAATTTACCAAATTGCCTTAGTGTTTGAAATACCACTTTTTTTGGACACTGAAGGCTAGTTTGTAGGTTCTTAACAAGTGATGCTGTTGAAAAGTGAACAAAAGAAGGTTTCTGGAGTGGGATTTGAACCAGTTCAAATCTAGTTGGAGATGACTTGGCTTCAACTCTGGAACCCCTAACTCTCCGTCGTTCTGTAGCCTCTTTGAGCCTCTTTTACAGATACTCTTTTGGTAGGTGCTCCAATGGACTCTCACTGGTTGTTCCACCCAACCGTACCTTTGGTCGCACCACACTTTTCTCTGCCCAGTCACATTCTTACACTGTGGTGGTCCCCAAGTGAAATACTCGGGGATACTCATCCAGTTTCTTCCCGTGTACCGCCTTGCTGTGGAATTCACTCCCTGCATCCTGCTTCCCTTCCACTTACAATTTGTCTCAATTTAAGTGCAACATCAATAGTTAGCTTTCTACCCCATTATTTCTTCTTTGTTCCCTTTTCTCCTCGTTTTAGCCATCACCTCGAGTGGCCTGTTTTGGGCCTTGTGATTGGCGATTTTTCATAAAAAAAGAAAAAAAAAAGAAAACTAGACATCTATGGCTGTTGGAAACAGCACATAGGGCTTTTCCGCATATGATATTATCAATTGAATTACAAATATAAACTGTTATACAAAGAAAGGGATCCCTTAATGGACAATTGAAAAAAGAATCATGATCCTAGATCTTACCACTTTGGAATGAGGAGCTACTTCCTGATTAACCGGAAGTAGAGGTCACAGAGGTCAAGCATTGTGTCTCAAAGAAAGACCTTGCCTAACATTCACTTTTGGTGAAAGAATAATGATCCCAGCTCTTACCACTTTTAAATGAGAAGCTTCTTCCGGTTTGACCGGAAGTAGAGGTCACAGAGGTCAAGCAATGTAACACAAATTAAAGACCTTGCCTAACATTTACCTTTGGTGAAAGAATAATGATTACAGCTCTAACCAATTTTAAATGAGGAGCAACTTCCTGTTTGACCGGAAGTTGAGGCCACAGGGGTCAACCAGTGTATCACAAAGAAGGACCTTGCCTAACATTCACTTTTGGTGAAAGAATCATGATCCTGGCTCTTACCACTTTTAAATGAGGAGCTACTTCCTGTTTGACCGGAAGTAGAGGTCACAGGGGTCAAGCAGTGTGTCACAAAGAAAGACCCTGCCTAACAATCAGTTTTGGTGAAAGAATCAACTTAATATCTCAAACCGTTGATTTTTAAAGATTTTGATTATTAAATTCAAATCGCTGGTCACATTACACCTGATGACGTCATGACGACGAAAAGTTTCGGGGCACAAGTACCCTATATGGACTTCCTTCAGACCAAGTTTGGTTAAAATCGATTGTTTAAAAGTGACCAAAGTGGCACGTAGAATGCCCCTGTACAAAGTCTATACGAAATTTGGCTGAAGAAGATTAAGAAGAAGAAGAAACTAGAGTTTATGGCTGTTGAAAACAGCACATAAGGCTTTTCCGCATATGACATAAATCACTTTATCAAGAATTTTGTCACTAAAAACGAATTTCCCTAACATTATTTGCCTTTTGGTAAAATAATTATGATCATAGCTCTAACCACTTTTAAATGAGGAGCTACTTCCTGTTTGACCGGAAGTAGAGGTCACAGAGGTCAAGTAATGTGTCACAAAGAAATACCTTGCCTAACATTGACTTTTGGTGAAAGAATCATGATCAAAGCTCTTACCACTTTTAAATGAGGAGTTACTTCCTGTTTGACTGGAAGTAGAGGTCACAGAGGTCAAGTAATGTGTAACAAAGAAAGACCTTGCCTAACATTGTCTATAGGTGAAAGAATCATGATCCTAGCTCTTACCACTTTTAAATGAGGAGCTACTTCCTGTTTGACCGGAAGTAGAGGTCACAGAGGTCAAGTTATGTGTCCCAAAGAAAGACCCTGCCTAACAACCACTTTTGGTGAAAGAATCAACTTAATATCTCAAACCGTTGATTTGTTGTTGATTTTTAAAGATTTTGATTATTAAATTCAAATCGCTGGTCACGTGACACCTGATGACGTCATCATGACGTAATTTACGCGGGCACATCTATGCTATATGGACTTTATTTATACCAAGTTTGGTTAAGATTGACTGTTTTAAAGTGACCAAAGTGGAGCGTAGAACAATCGTGTACAAATTCTCATAGACTTGAGGAGAAGAAAAAGAAGAAGAAAAAAAAAAAAAAATCAGAACAAACGCAATACCTTTTCCGATTAAAATCGGAAAAGCCAAAAAAAAACCACCTCTGGAATACCGTACCGGCGCTCTTACCAGCTGAGCTATCCAGCCCTATATTGGTGGTGTTCCAACATAGGGCGTGTACATCTTAAATGATCCTTGGCGGTATGGCGGTATGTTAGTGGTTTCATGGCTTCTGACTGCCAAACGAACAAAGATAATTGACTATTAGGGACACCACCGACATAGGGCTAAATAGCTCAGTATGGTATTCCCGAGTCCACTGGTTTGAATCCAGTAAATCTTTCTTTGTTCACTTTTCAATGACTTAAAATTCAGTCAGTTTCCCTTGTGGTTATTTGATGATGATTACTGTGATGCTGTTGTATAAACTGCAATATAACTGATATCTGTATGGTATTGGCCTTCAACAGGAACTTTTGATGATGATGCTTCACTTTACTACATGAATACATGTACATGAGTAGTACTACAAAAGCTTATGTAGTGCACTCTCCTAGTTAGTCTTTAAGTGCTACCCTAATTTTCTTTATCATTTGATAGACTGACACAGCTACCCACAATTTTCTTCAACAGGAACTCAGTAATGATGAGAATGCAGTGAAGTTGGCCTCAAAGTACCAAGCAAATATGGTCATAGCAGCTGCAGCTTTGGAGACGCTTGCTGATAACCATGCACCACATTATAACAAACGATGGCATATTCCAGTCCATATCAAGACAGCTAAAATGACAGGTAAATCCAGTTGACTATGCTCTGCTTTTACTTGCATGAAAACAGTTATAGGGCAATCAGTTATGCTTTCATTGATTTGAAATTAGGTTGTTATGCTTATTTATAAAATTTGGTTAATGCAAGTAATTCTATAAAATAATTGTATCTTGCCCAACTTAGAAATATTACTTGCTTCTAATTTTTCCTCAATGAAAAAGTGCATTTTTATTAGCTACATGTATTGTTACTCCGCAGTGTATGACATACTCGTATATGGCAGGTCCTTTACATTTATAGTCACTTAAATTTCTCACAAGGTTCAATTTGATGTATTTTAATCTTATATCTTATATTAAACTGGAGGCTCATTTCCATGCACATGCAAGGTGTAACTTTGAAACCAGTATACAATATTATTATATGGAAGCAGCCACATTATTTCAGTCTGTATTTCCCTTCTCTGATGTATATATTCAAGCCAGGAGTTCTAATAGACCAAACTAACTCAATATCTATGCATTGCATTGGCATGTTTGTGTACTTCATGATCATGTGTTTTCTTAATATTTGTGTGAAGACTTATTTCTAGGTGTAAAACCACAGTAAGTGCAAGTTTAGTTTTCTACATGTAAAACAAATACATGGGGTAACTTAAGTCACTTTGGGTGAAAAGGCCTCCTGTGCTGCTTATTATCTGCTACAGACACTTTGTTGGACATAGCTTAAGGTTAATTACTTGGTGCTCAATTGATATTTTGTTATCATACCTTATTTCTTTTCCCAATTTCAGACACAGACACAACGCTGAGGACAGTATACATCAGTGCCCCTCTCATCAACTCTTATTTCCATTATGAGGCTAGTACATCCTTTCACCAAGTAGCACTACAGGAGCTTCTCAATGAGGACACACAGGCAAAAAGTTCACTTCATGTTCCTGAACAAATTCCAGCCAAGGATTTTGGGACATCTATGGAAGTTGACAATAAATATGATGATAGCCTTGAGTTGGACTTGTCAAGCCTTGAAACCTTTGGGATAGTTTCTGAAACGTCAACAAGAAAGAAACTGGAGGCAATTCAAATGTGCCCAAAGCTTGAAACTAAAAGGCCAGCATCTGAGAGTCATAAACCTGAGAATGCCAGCTTGAATGTTTGTCCGAACAATTTATCAGGAAACTCCAGAGTATCTTCAAGCTGCCAAGAAGCACTGTCAGAGTTCTCTTGTGTTGAACCAACTGATAATTCACACTGTCAGAACCAAGAGTTGATGAATGATCAGTACTTCAATCCATCATCAAAAATGCCTCCAGAATCTGCAAAGAAAATATCCTATATCCCTTTGACAGAGAACAATGAGGAGCTTCATCTTAGCAATCAGCATCAAGAAGGTGTCCAAGTCAACCAAGAAAGTCCAGAAAATGATGACATTTTACAAGAAACTGCAAACAGACTAACGATGGCGTCAAGAGGATTTCTGAGTGGTGATATGTCGTCAAGTGTTACACCAGAGGAGGCTTACACCCCTCGAAGGAGTCAAAGATTGTCAAAGATCCAACCATCAAATATAAAAGATGAATCGTCTCTGACATACTCATCAGAAATGTCACATGAATCATCCCTACCCAACATCCATCTGTCACCTTCAACTAGTGCTGAGAAAGAGAAGGTCCTTGTTTCTGTGCACTCACAAGAAAACAGTGGAATGACCATACCTGACTCTCCCATTTCACCTCCTCATCTTGATAGAGAGACCTTCATCTGTTCATCCATTTCACCTCCCTCCTCCAATGGAAATGAGATATTGACATCTGTGCTGCCTGTTCCTCCACAAATGAACAAACTGAAAGGGAATATCAGTGCAGTGCCTGACAGCTCAGAACTTCAAAACAGACAGACGCCTAGTTTAAGATATAATCTGAGATCAAAATTAGGCAAAGCTGGTAATGTTGAGTGTAGTGTGACTCACAGGTCAGATGGAATGAGTGATGGGACAACTGTAAAAACAGTTCATGATCAAAATCCATCCAACAAACCTGACAAACATTCAAAGAATGACGCATATGATAGGAGCAACACTACAGAAGGTCCTGGAGAGAGAAACAATCCCCATCTGAGTACTGGAGTAAAGCGCAGTTATAAACCAATAACAACTGGTGCGGAGTCGACATTTGACTCTATTCTAAAACTCCAGGAAAAGTTACATCAGGGAAAAATGATCCACCAGTCGTCATTCCAACCACCAGTTAATATTTCCACTGGTAACATGGACACATGTACACAGGGCAATGCATGTATTGAAAAAGCATGTGATTACAAGCCACCATGTGAGGGTAGTGTGGATTACAACCTATGGAGATTTGGTCAACACTCTATCATTGTGAAGAGTAACATACATGCAATGTGTGGTAATAACAAGGTATGTACATTTTGGAACATGCTGTATGCTATGTAAAACATGTAGAATAGTTAGAGACAAGTCCATGAAACATGAAGTCATTCTTTTTTATTCTTAAACTACTGAATTTCTGTAAATGGGACTTTCTTTTGTCAGAAACTCTGACTCAACAAAAATGAAATGGCTGTTGGGGAATCTAAGTGATGGAAGTATGGTAGACCAAATTATTTGCCAAGATCATTTTCTATAATGTTGATTGCTGAAACTGATTAATTGGAAGTTGTAATTGAAGCTTTTTTCTCTGCTTCTATAATGCTCACTACAGTGTTGAAACAATGCACCAACATGCATGCTTTTTTTCCATGGGACATTTTCAGCTCACAGAAATTAAGTGTTTGAAAGAAATGAGAGTTTTATTAGTCTGTGATATGTGAGTATTGCATAACATTACGTCACTAAGTTTTTGTTTGCCAACAAATCAAACAGAAGTTGAAAGTTCTATCATTGTAACCTAAAATTGTGTCTGATCATGGCATGTGCCTACATGATCAATCAAGTTCTTGTGGCAGAGGTAATAATTGTTGGGCTTCAGTCATAATCTTTAATGTACCCCTTATGTGAAGATAACCCAATAATAATTGCTTGGAATCTTGACAGGTTCAAGCTGCAACTATTGTTCCAAAGATGGAATACCAGCCTCATTTTGGTCATGAACAGATCAGCATAAGTGAACTCACTAAGCTGTGGATGAGTCTACTTCTTCAACCAGGATCAAAGGTCATTCAAGGTATTCAATTTTATGATAATATGATATTTGACAGCTGCCCGTCTGGTCGGCTGGCTGGCCGTGCAGCTGTCCAGCTGTCCACATTCAGTTGTTGAAGGTTTTTTTATTTAGAAGAAAACTTTAATTTTTTACCAGTGCTTTTTATTTATTTTTAACATACACTGTGTGTACTGGTATAATTATGTTTATTTCATTCAATTGATATAATAAATCCTTTGTTCATCTCCAGGTCGCATCAATGCTTTCACCTCTGACCTCATGATGCTTGAACACTTTGACATGAACAGCACCCTATGGAATAAGCCATCCTTCCAGTAAGTAGTCATTGTCAATAGATCAGGTGATAATATGCCCGTTGCTAGGGGTGGCAGCTGGAGGATTCTCTTTGAGAAAATAAGAGATTTGTCAAACCTTGGCCATAAGCCATGACCAGACTCAGATGTCATCTCCCATTGAGCCAACATTAACTGACAGACAGTGATGGCAGCATGTTGATCTTGCAGATCTTTGTAGAACAAAGGTCTGTAATCGAGGAATATACAACCATAAGGTCAATTTAATAGGAGATCAGAGCATAAATTCCAGTGCCACTTTTCTCTTGAGGAAATGGAATATTTTGCAGTGATGCAGGCTGCCTAATAGTTACAACCTATGTGATTCAGTAACATGCATACCGTATACTTCTTGTGTATTGTTGCAAATATTTGTGTATGTAAAACATCAGCACTAATCAGAAGTAATACAAGTTAACAGACGCAACATGAATAAAGTCATCAACCAATGTCCACTGTCCACCGATTAAAAAAGATGGTTTCCTATTCACACTGTGTACCTATGAAATTGACTGAAACCTTTTTGTTCTGATATTCATGTAAAGGCCATCTCGCTGTATGAAGATGATGTTTCAAGTTCTTGACAAGCTTTCCAGGTAAGCTGTATTTGTAAATGATAAATATCAAAATTTGGCATTATCATCACGGGTCAAAAAGTTGGAGTTTTCACCAGGTCCGGACCTGATAGCCAACGGGCAGTTTTCACCTAGCCAGGGGTCCCGGGTGGGAGACCCGAAACGGCATAATTTTTTTTCGCGACACCAAAAAATCTAATCTGAAATCGGACTCGCTTGAAATATATCAAAATTTGGAATTAATTCATTTCATTGCACATAAACATCCCAGTTTGAATTTCCCAGATTAAAAACTCTGTTGCTATGGCACATGATTTGTGGCAAGTTTTTGCATAGCGATACCCACCTCTGGAACGGACTGGTTCCTTTGCGCCATTCTTATAGAAAAGTGCATTGGTGCAAGACGTCTGTTATGTAACTTAGCAAAAGCTTGCCCTGGATCATGTGATACAGTAACAGTGTCTTTAGTCTTGAGAATTCGGGTTTTGGAATTTACGTACAATGTACCAGATACTATTCAAATTTAACTCACAAATGATCTCACAGATGATGTCTGAAACTATACTTTCCGGCTTGATAAGAGAACAATACACTGTCAACTTGTAGTTCAGTCAATCGGCCTGGAAGCCTTGAGCTGGGCAACACTAGATTCTTGAGTCCAGAAGGCTTCAAGGTTGAGGCCTTCCAAGATCAGCCTCTGACACTCATTGCATATTCCTACTTTTCCTAATTATTTCTGAAACACATTGCAGTCTCCCAGAAGGATCCTACTTGTTGTGCCATTCTGCAGGTGATATGCATACTTCCATCTTACAAAGTGCAAACCATAAAGGAAACAAAAGGTAATCCATTTGAACTTCAGTTCCTTTTTCTTAATTTACATTTTAATTTCTTTAGGCAATTTCACACGAGACTATTTAGCAAGGTTTTAACAAGGGACGTTGAATAAAATCACATCCATGTTAAAAATAGGGTCGCGTGAAAGGTATCCTTGCTAAAAAAATCACCAGGGACCCTTGTTATTTTAACTGAGATCGAGACTTACTACAAAAAGTCACATCCATGTTAAAACATAGATAAAATCACAAGGATGCGCCGTGAGTCCAGTAGGGCGTCGGGGTTATACATCTCCCCGTAGAACCACGCCTGGTACATGCAAGTGGTATCGAACATCACAAAATATGTGCGCAGATCTTTGTGATGTTTCATGTCTCTCCTGCGCCACCATTCTTTGCCGTCTTGCGCATGATATGTAATGCGCGTCCCTAGTGTCATTTGTCATGTCGACCATCGCATCTTGCAATGGGTACGAAATTGCACTATTACTGGCATACATGTACTTGGACACATTATCAAGTATGGCCACTATCGATTTACATTTTACTCACATATGTCAACTTGAGATATTGTAGGCACATTTTGTTCATGCCCATCATCAATCACAAAGTGGTTGAAAGATTTTGCAAAACGCAAATAATGCAATGTAATTCACATCCTTGACTTGATGGATAATTTGCCTTCTTCCCCTGAATGTTTTTGTTAGTATATATTTGCATTCTGTTCCAGTACCTTGTACATTACAATTAGAGGTATATGTACACCTGGGTGGGGAGTCAGAGGAACAAGAGCCTGAGTAGTCTCAATATGTTGACTGCTGTCTTTATCTCATTATATAATGATCAGTATGTTTTTGGTGCAAAATATTCTTCAGACATCAGTGAATGTGGCTTGTAAATTCCCCTATTACTGTATTGTTGTTGTTGTTCTGCTGTTTCTTACGTTCATTCTCATTGGTTCTTCTCTTGTGATCCAACAGATCCTCCTTTGACTTACACCATACCTACACTGAAGTACCTACAGTGCAGTCATGCCCACCACCATTGTTGCCATGGTTACCACTGGACACAAATTTGATTCTTCCTAGTCAAATGGCTCTTGGTCGTATTCCAGCAACATTCCCTCCCAACATTCCTGGGAAAAATTTGAAAGGTATCTCAGTTCAGTTTCACTATTTGATGTACGTGGTGTCTTGTTTTAATCCTTTACAATCAATTATCTTCAGTATCTTGACAAAATATGTACTTATTTAGCTTACACTTGACTGAAACACCAATGTGAGGGTAAGGGTCTATAGAATGAACGTGACGGTAAGGGTCCATAGAATGAAGGTGACTGTAGGGTCCATAGAATGAAGGTGACTGTAGGGGTCCATAGAATGAAGGTGACCGTGTAATGGTACATAGAATGAAGGTGACTGTGAGGGTCCATAGAATGAAGGTTACTGTAGGGGTCCATAGAATGAAGGTGACTGTAGGGTCCATAGAATGAAGGTGACTGTAGGGTCCATAGAATGAAGGTGACTTTAGGGGTCCATAGAATGAAGGTGACTGTGTAAGGGTCCATAGAATGAAGGTGACTGTGAGGGTCCATAGAATGACGGTGACTGTAGGGTCCATAGAATGAAGGTGACTGTAGGGTCCATAGAATGAAGGTGACTGTAGGGTCCATAGAATGAAGGTGACTTTAGGGGTCCATAGAATGAAGGTGACTGTGTAAGGGTACATATAATGAAGGTTACTGTAAGTGTCCATAGAATAAAGGTGACTGTGAGGGTCCATAGAATAAAGGTGACGGTGTAAGGGTACAAAGAATGAAGGTGACTGTGAGGGTCCATATAATGAAGGTAACTGTACAAGGGTCCATAGAATGAAGGTGACTGTAGGGTCCATAGAATGAAGGTGACTGTAGGGTCCATAGAATGATGGTGACTTTGAGGGTCCATAGAATGAAGGTGACTGTGAGGGTCCATAGAATGAAGGTGACTGTGCAAAGGTCCATAGAATGAAGGTGACTGTGTAATGGTGCATAGAATGAAGGCGACTGTAAGGGGCCATAGAATGAAGGTTACTGTAGGGTCCATAGAATGAAGGTGACTGTAGAGTCCATAGAATGAAGGCGACTGTAGGGGTCCATAGAATGAAGGCGACTGTGAGTGTCCATAGAATGAAGGTAACTGTAGGGTCCATATAATGAAGGGGACTGTGTAAGGGTACATATAATAGAGGTGGCTGTGTAAGGGTCCATAGGATGAAGGTGACTGTATAGGTCCATAGAATGAAGGTGACTGTAGGGGTCCATAGCATGAAGGTGACCGTGTAAGGGTCCATAGAATGAAGGTGACTGTGTGAGGGTCCATAGAATAAAGGTGACTGTGAGGGTCCAAAGAATAAAGGTGACGGTGTAAGGGTACAAAGAATGAAGGTGACTGTGAGGGTCCATATAATGAAGGTAACTGTACAAGGGTCCATAGAATGAAGGTGACTGTAGGGTCCATAGAATGAAGGTGACTGTAGGGTCCATAGAATGATGGTGACTTTGAGGGTCCATAGAATGAAGGTGACTGTGAGGGTCCATAGAATGAAGGTTACTGTAGGGTCCATAGAATGAAGGTGACTGTAGGGGTCCATAGAATAAAGGTGACTGTGAGGGTCCATAGAATAAAGGTGACGGTGTAAGGGTACAAAGAATGAAGGTGACTGTGAGGGTCCATATAATGAAGGTAACTGTACAAGGGTCCATAGAATGAAGGTGACTGTAGGGTCCATAGAATGAAGGTGACTGTAGGGTCCATAGAATGATGGTGACTGTAGGGTCCATAGAATGAAGGTGACTTTAGGGGTCCACAGAATGAAGGTGACTGTGTAAGGGTACATATAATGAAGGTTACTGTAAGTGTCCATAGAATAAAGGTGACTGTGAGGGTCCATAGAATAAAGGTGACGGTGTAAGGGTACAAAGAATGAAGGTGACTGTGAGGGTCCATATAATGAAGGTAACTGTACAAGGGTCCATAGAATGAAGGTGACTGTAGGGTCCATAGAATGAAGGTGACTGTAGGGTCCATAGAATGATGGTGACTTTGAGGGTCCATAGAATGAAGGTGACTGTGAGGGTCCATAGAATGAAGGTGACTGTGCAAAGGTCCATAGAATGAAGGTGACTGTGTAATGGTGCATAGAATGAAGGCGACTGTAAGGGGCCATAGAATGAAGGTTACTGTAGGGTCCATAGAATGAAGGTGACTGTAGAGTCCATAGAATGAAGGCGACTGTAGGGGTCCATAGAATGAAGGCGACTGTGAGTGTCCATAGAATGAAGGTAACTGTAGGGTCCATATAATGAAGGGGACTGTGTAAGGGTACATATAATAGAGGTGGCTGTGTAAGGGTCCATAGAATGAAGGTGACTGTATAGGTCCATAGAATGAAGGTGACTGTAGGGGTCCATAGCATGAAGGTGACCGTGTAAGGGTCCATAGAATGAAGGTGACTGTGTGAGGGTCCATAGAATAAAGGTGACTGTGAGGGTCCATAGAATAAAGGTGACGGTGTAAGGGTACAAAGAATGAAGGTGACTGTGAGGGTCCATATAATGAAGGTAACTGTACAAGGGTCCATAGAATGAAGGTGACTGTAGGGTCCATAGAATGAAGGTGACTGTAGGGTCCATAGAATGATGGTGACTTTGAGGGTCCATAGAATGAAGGTGACTGTGAGGGTCCATAGAATGAAGGTTACTGTAGGGTCCATAGAATGAAGGTGACTGTAGGGGTCCATAGAATGAAGGCGACTGTAGGGGTCCATAGAATGAAGGCGACTGTGAGTGTCCATAGAATGAAGGTGACTGTAGGGTCCATATAATGAAGGTGACTGTGTAAGGGTACATATAATAGAGGTGGCTGTGTAAGGGTCCATAGAATGAACGTGACTGTATAGGTCCATAGAATGAAGGTGACTGTGTAAGTGTACATAGAATGAAGGTGACTGTAGGGGTCCATATAATGAAGGTGACTGTAGGGTCCACAGAATGAAGGTGACTGTATAGGTCCATAGAATGAAGGTGACTGTGCAAAGGTCCATAGAATGAAGGTGACCGTGTAATGGTGCATAGAATGAAGGTGACTGTGAGGGTCCATAGAATGAAGGTTACTGTAGGGTCCATAGAATGAAGGTGACTGTAGGGGTCCATAGAATGAAGGCGACTGTAGGGGTCCATAGAATGAAGGCGACTGTGAGTGTCCATAGAATGAAGGTGACTGTAGGGTCCATATAATGAAGGTGACTGTGTAAGGGTACATATAATAGAGGTGGCTGTGTAAGGGTCCATAGAATGAAGGTGACTGTATAGGTCCATAGAATGAAGGTGACTGTGTAAGGGTACATAGAATGAAGGTGACTGAAGGGGTCCATATAATGAAGGTGACTGTAGGGTCCACAGAATGAAGGTGACTGTATAGGTCCATAGAATGAAGGTGACTGTGTAAGGGTACATAGAACAAAGGTGATTGTGTAAGGGTCCATAGAATGAAGGTGACTGTAGGGTCCATAGAATGAAGGTTACTGTGTAAGGGTACATAGAATGAAGGTTACTGTAGGGGTCCATAGAATGAAGGTGACTGTAGGGTCCATAGAATGAAGGTGACTGTGTAAGGGTACATAGAACGAAGGTGACTGTGGGGGTCCATAGAATGAAGGTGACTGTTAGGGTCCATAGAATGAAGGTAACTGTGTAAGGGTACAAAGAATGAAGGTGACTGTGAGAATCCATATAATGAAGGTAACTGTACAAGGGTCCATAGAATGAAGGTGACTGTAGGGTCCATAGAATGAAGGTGACTGTAGATCCAAAGAATGATGGTGACTCTCAGGGTCCATAGAATGAAGGTGACTGTGTAAGGGTTCATAGAATGAAGGTGACTGTAGGGGTCCATATAATGAAGGTGACTGTAGGGTCCACAGAATGAAGGTGACTGTATAGGTCCATAGAATAAAGGTGACTGTGTAAGGGTACATAGAACAAAGGTGATTGTGTAAGGGTCCATAGAATGAAGGTGACTGTAGGGTCCATAGAATGAAGGTTACTGTGTAAGGGTACATAGAATGAAGGTTACTGTAGGGGTCCATAGAATGAAGGTGACTGTAGGGTCCATAGAATGAAGGTGACTGTGTAAGGGTACATAGAATGAAGGTGACTGTGTAAGGGTCCATAGAATGAAGGTGACTGTAGGGTCCATAGAATGAAGGTGACTGTCTGGTCCATAGAATGAAGGTGACTGTAGGGTCCATGGAATGAAGGTGACTGTGTAAGTGTCCATAGAATGAAGGTGACTGTAGGGTCCATAGAATGAAGGTGACTGTATGGTCCATAGAATGAAGGTGACTGTAGGGTCCATGGAATGAAGGTGACTGTGTGTGAGTGTCCATAGAATGAAGGTGACTGTATGGTCCATAGAATGAAGGTGACTGTAGGGTCCATGGAATGAAGGTGACTGTGTAAGTGTCCATAGAATGAAGGTGACTGTGGAAGGGTCCATAGAATGAAGGTAACTGTACAAGGGTCCATAGAATGAAGGTGACTGTAGGGTCCATAGAATGAAGGTGACTGTAGGGTCCATAGAATGATGGTGACTTTGAGGGTCCATAGAATGAAGGTGACTGTGAGGGTCCATAGAATGAAGGTTACTGTAGGGTCCATAGAATGAAGGTGACTGTAGGGGTCCATAGAATAAAGGTGACTGTGAGGGTCCATAGAATAAAGGTGACAGTGTAAGGGTACAAAGAATGAAGGTGACTGTGAGGGTCCATATAATGAAGGTAACTGTACAAGGGTCCATAGAATGAAGGTGACTGTAGGGTCCATAGAATGAAGGTGACTGTAGGGTCCATAGAATGATGGTGACTGTAGGGTCCATAGAATGAAGGTGACTTTAGGGGTCCACAGAATGAAGGTGACTGTGTAAGGGTACATATAATGAAGGTTACTGTAAGTGTCCATAGAATAAAGGTGACTGTGAGGGTCCATAGAATAAAGGTGACGGTGTAAGGGTACAAAGAATGAAGGTGACTGTGAGGGTCCATATAATGAAGGTAACTGTACAAGGGTCCATAGAATGAAGGTGACTGTAGGGTCCATAGAATGAAGGTGACTGTAGGGTCCATAGAATGATGGTGACTTTGAGGGTCCATAGAATGAAGGTGACTGTGAGGGTCCATAGAATGAAGGTGACTGTGCAAAGGTCCATAGAATGAAGGTGACTGTGTAATGGTGCATAGAATGAAGGCGACTGTAAGGGGCCATAGAATGAAGGTTACTGTAGGGTCCATAGAATGAAGGTGACTGTAGAGTCCATAGAATGAAGGCGACTGTAGGGGTCCATAGAATGAAGGCGACTGTGAGTGTCCATAGAATGAAGGCGACTGTGAGTGTCCATAGAATGAAGGGGACTGTGTAAGGGTACATATAATAGAGGTGGCTGTGTAAGGGTCCATAGAATGAAGGTGACTGTATAGGTCCATAGAATGAAGGTGACTGTAGGGGTCCATAGCATGAAGGTGACCGTGTAAGGGTCCATAGAATGAAGGTGACTGTGTGAGGGTCCATAGAATAAAGGTGACTGTGAGGGTCCATAGAATAAAGGTGACGGTGTAAGGGTACAAAGAATGAAGGTGACTGTGAGGGTCCATATAATGAAGGTAACTGTACAAGGGTCCATAGAATGAAGGTGACTGTAGGGTCCATAGAATGAAGGTGACTGTAGGGTCCATAGAATGATGGTGACTTTGAGGGTCCATAGAATGAAGGTGACTGTGAGGGTCCATAGAATGAAGGTTACTGTAGGGTCCATAGAATGAAGGTGACTGTAGGGGTCCATAGAATGAAGGCGACTGTAGGGGTCCATAGAATGAAGGCGACTGTGAGTGTCCATAGAATGAAGGTGACTGTAGGGTCCATATAATGAAGGTGACTGTGTAAGGGTACATATAATAGAGGTGGCTGTGTAAGGGTCCATAGAATGAACGTGACTGTATAGGTCCATAGAATGAAGGTGACTGTGTAAGTGTACATAGAATGAAGGTGACTGTAGGGGTCCATATAATGAAGGTGACTGTAGGGTCCACAGAATGAAGGTGACTGTATAGGTCCATAGAATGAAGGTGACTGTGCAAAGGTCCATAGAATGAAGGTGACCGTGTAATGGTGCATAGAATGAAGGTGACTGTGAGGGTCCATAGAATGAAGGTTACTGTAGGGTCCATAGAATGAAGGTGACTGTAGGGGTCCATAGAATGAAGGCGACTGTAGGGGTCCATAGAATGAAGGCGACTGTGAGTGTCCATAGAATGAAGGTGACTGTAGGGTCCATATAATGAAGGTGACTGTGTAAGGGTACATATAATAGAGGTGGCTGTGTAAGGGTCCATAGAATGAAGGTGACTGTATAGGTCCATAGAATGAAGGTGACTGTGTAAGGGTACATAGAATGAAGGTGACTGAAGGGGTCCATATAATGAAGGTGACTGTAGGGTCCACAGAATGAAGGTGACTGTATAGGTCCATAGAATGAAGGTGACTGTGTAAGGGTACATAGAACAAAGGTGATTGTGTAAGGGTCCATAGAATGAAGGTGACTGTAGGGTCCATAGAATGAAGGTTACTGTGTAAGGGTACATAGAATGAAGGTTACTGTAGGGGTCCATAGAATGAAGGTGACTGTAGGGTCCATAGAATGAAGGTGACTGTGTAAGGGTACATAGAACGAAGGTGACTGTGGGGGTCCATAGAATGAAGGTGACTGTTAGGGTCCATAGAATGAAGGTAACTGTGTAAGGGTACAAAGAATGAAGGTGACTGTGAGAATCCATATAATGAAGGTAACTGTACAAGGGTCCATAGAATGAAGGTGACTGTAGGGTCCATAGAATGAAGGTGACTGTAGATCCAAAGAATGATGGTGACTCTCAGGGTCCATAGAATGAAGGTGACTGTGTAAGGGTTCATAGAATGAAGGTGACTGTAGGGGTCCATATAATGAAGGTGACTGTAGGGTCCACAGAATGAAGGTGACTGTATAGGTCCATAGAATAAAGGTGACTGTGTAAGGGTACATAGAACAAAGGTGATTGTGTAAGGGTCCATAGAATGAAGGTGACTGTAGGGTCCATAGAATGAAGGTTACTGTGTAAGGGTACATAGAATGAAGGTTACTGTAGGGGTCCATAGAATGAAGGTGACTGTAGGGTCCATAGAATGAAGGTGACTGTGTAAGGGTACATAGAATGAAGGTGACTGTGTAAGGGTCCATAGAATGAAGGTGACTGTAGGGTCCATAGAATGAAGGTGACTGTCTGGTCCATAGAATGAAGGTGACTGTAGGGTCCATGGAATGAAGGTGACTGTAAGTGTCCATAGAATGAAGGTGACTGTAGGGTCCATAGAATGAAGGTGACTGTATGGTCCATAGAATGAAGGTGACTGTAGGGTCCATGGAATGAAGGTGACTGTGTGTAAGTGTCCATAGAATGAAGGTGACTGTATGGTCCATAGAATGAAGGTGACTGTAGGGTCCATGGAATGAAGGTGACTGTGTAAGTGTCCATAGAATGAAGGTGACTGTGGAAGGGTCCATAGAATGAAGGTAACTGTAAGGTCCATAGAATGAAGGTGACTGTGTAAGGGTACATAGAACAAAGGTGATTGTATAGGTCCATAGAATGAAGGTGACTGTGTAAGGGTACATAGAATGAAGGTGACTGTAGGGGTCCATATAATGAAGGTGACTGTAGGGTCCACAGAATGAAGGTGACTGTATAGGTCCATAGAATGAAGGTGACTGTGTAAGGGTACATAGAACAAAGGTGATTGTGTAAGGGTCCATAGAATGAAGGTGACTGTAGGGTCCATAGAATGAAGGTTACTGTGTAAGGGTACATAGAATGAAGGTTACTGTAGGGGTCCATAGAATGAAGGTGACTGTAGGGTCCATAGAATGAAGGTGACTGTGTAAGGGTACATAGAACGAAGGTGACTGTGGGGGTCCATAGAATGAAGGTAACTGTAGGGTCCATATAATGAAGGGGACTGTGTAAGGGTACATATAATAGAGGTGGCTGTGTAAGGGTCCATAGGATGAAGGTGACTGTATAGGTCCATAGAATGAAGGTGACTGTAGGGGTCCATAGCATGAAGGTGACTGTGTAAGGGTACATATAATGAAGGTTACTGTAAGTGTCCATAGAATAAAGGTGACTGTGAGGGTCCATAGAATAAAGGTGACGGTGTAAGGGTACAAAGAATGAAGGTGACTGTGAGGGTCCATATAATGAAGGTAACTGTACAAGGGTCCATAGAATGAAGGTGACTGTAGGGTCCATAGAATGAAGGTGACTGTAGGGTCCATAGAATGATGGTGACTTTGAGGGTCCATAGAATGAAGGTGACTGTGAGGGTCCATAGAATGAAGGTGACTGTGCAAAGGTCCATAGAATGAAGGTGACTGTGTAATGGTGCATAGAATGAAGGCGACTGTAAGGGGCCATAGAATGAAGGTTACTGTAGGGTCCATAGAATGAAGGTGACTGTAGAGTCCATAGAATGAAGGCGACTGTAGGGGTCCATAGAATGAAGGCGACTGTGAGTGTCCATAGAATGAAGGTAACTGTAGGGTCCATATAATGAAGGGGACTGTGTAAGGGTACATATAATAGAGGTGGCTGTGTAAGGGTCCATAGGATGAAGGTGACTGTATAGGTCCATAGAATGAAGGTGACTGTAGGGGTCCATAGCATGAAGGTGACCGTGTAAGGGTCCATAGAATGAAGGTGACTGTGTGAGGGTCCATAGAATAAAGGTGACTGTGAGGGTCCAAAGAATAAAGGTGACGGTGTAAGGGTACAAAGAATGAAGGTGACTGTGAGGGTCCATATAATGAAGGTAACTGTACAAGGGTCCATAGAATGAAGGTGACTGTAGGGTCCATAGAATGAAGGTGACTGTAGGGTCCATAGAATGATGGTGACTTTGAGGGTCCATAGAATGAAGGTGACTGTGAGGGTCCATAGAATGAAGGTTACTGTAGGGTCCATAGAATGAAGGTGACTGTAGGGGTCCATAGAATAAAGGTGACTGTGAGGGTCCATAGAATAAAGGTGACGGTGTAAGGGTACAAAGAATGAAGGTGACTGTGAGGGTCCATATAATGAAGGTAACTGTACAAGGGTCCATAGAATGAAGGTGACTGTAGGGTCCATAGAATGAAGGTGACTGTAGGGTCCATAGAATGATGGTGACTGTAGGGTCCATAGAATGAAGGTGACTTTAGGGGTCCACAGAATGAAGGTGACTGTGTAAGGGTACATATAATGAAGGTTACTGTAAGTGTCCATAGAATAAAGGTGACTGTGAGGGTCCATAGAATAAAGGTGACGGTGTAAGGGTACAAAGAATGAAGGTGACTGTGAGGGTCCATATAATGAAGGTAACTGTACAAGGGTCCATAGAATGAAGGTGACTGTAGGGTCCATAGAATGAAGGTGACTGTAGGGTCCATAGAATGATGGTGACTTTGAGGGTCCATAGAATGAAGGTGACTGTGAGGGTCCATAGAATGAAGGTGACTGTGCAAAGGTCCATAGAATGAAGGTGACTGTGTAATGGTGCATAGAATGAAGGCGACTGTAAGGGGCCATAGAATGAAGGTTACTGTAGGGTCCATAGAATGAAGGTGACTGTAGAGTCCATAGAATGAAGGCGACTGTAGGGGTCCATAGAATGAAGGCGACTGTGAGTGTCCATAGAATGAAGGTAACTGTAGGGTCCATATAATGAAGGGGACTGTGTAAGGGTACATATAATAGAGGTGGCTGTGTAAGGGTCCATAGAATGAAGGTGACTGTATAGGTCCATAGAATGAAGGTGACTGTGTAAGGGTTCATAGAATGAAGGTGACTGTAGGGGTCCATATAATGAAGGTGACTGTAGGGTCCACAGAATAAAGGTGACTGTGTAAGGGTACATAGAACAAAGGTGATTGTGTAAGGGTCCATAGAATGAAGGTGACTGTAGGGTCCATAGAATGAAGGTTACTGTGTAAGGGTACATAGAATGAAGGTTACTGTAGGGGTCCATAGAATGAAGGTGACTGTAGGGTCCATAGAATGAAGGTGACTGTGTAAGGGTACATAGAATGAAGGTGACTGTGTAAGGGTCCATAGAATGAAGGTGACTGTAGGGTCCATAGAATGAAGGTGACTGTCTGGTCCATAGAATGAAGGTGACTGTAGGGTCCATGGAATGAAGGTGACTGTAAGTGTCCATAGAATGAAGGTGACTGTAGGGTCCATAGAATGAAGGTGACTGTATGGTCCATAGAATGAAGGTGACTGTAGGGTCCATGGAATGAAGGTGACTGTGTGTAAGTGTCCATAGAATGAAGGTGACTGTATGGTCCATAGAATGAAGGTGACTGTAGGGTCCATGGAATGAAGGTGACTGTGTAAGTGTCCATAGAATGAAGGTGACTGTGGAAGGGTCCATAGAATGAAGGTAACTGTAAGGTCCATAGAATGAAGGTGACTGTGTAAGGGTACATAGAACAAAGGTGATTGTATAGGTCCATAGAATGAAGGTGACTGTGTAAGGGTACATAGAATGAAGGTGACTGTAGGGGTCCATATAATGAAGGTGACTGTAGGGTCCACAGAATGAAGGTGACTGTATAGGTCCATAGAATGAAGGTGACTGTGTAAGGGTACATAGAACAAAGGTGATTGTGTAAGGGTCCATAGAATGAAGGTGACTGTAGGGTCCATAGAATGAAGGTTACTGTGTAAGGGTACATAGAATGAAGGTTACTGTAGGGGTCCATAGAATGAAGGTGACTGTAGGGTCCATAGAATGAAGGTGACTGTGTAAGGGTACATAGAACGAAGGTGACTGTGGGGGTCCATAGAATGAAGGTAACTGTAGGGTCCATATAATGAAGGGGACTGTGTAAGGGTACATATAATAGAGGTGGCTGTGTAAGGGTCCATAGGATGAAGGTGACTGTATAGGTCCATAGAATGAAGGTGACTGTAGGGGTCCATAGCATGAAGGTGACCGTGTAAGGGTCCATAGAATGAAGGTGACTGTGTGAGGGTCCATAGAATAAAGGTGACTGTGAGGGTCCAAAGAATAAAGGTGACGGTGTAAGGGTACAAAGAATGAAGGTGACTGTGAGGGTCCATATAATGAAGGTAACTGTACAAGGGTCCATAGAATGAAGGTGACTGTAGGGTCCATAGAATGAAGGTGACTGTAGGGTCCATAGAATGATGGTGACTTTGAGGGTCCATAGAATGAAGGTGACTGTGAGGGTCCATAGAATGAAGGTTACTGTAGGGTCCATAGAATGAAGGTGACTGTAGGGGTCCATAGAATAAAGGTGACTGTGAGGGTCCATAGAATAAAGGTGACGGTGTAAGGGTACAAAGAATGAAGGTGACTGTGAGGGTCCATATAATGAAGGTAACTGTACAAGGGTCCATAGAATGAAGGTGACTGTAGGGTCCATAGAATGAAGGTGACTGTAGGGTCCATAGAATGATGGTGACTGTAGGGTCCATAGAATGAAGGTGACTTTAGGGGTCCACAGAATGAAGGTGACTGTGTAAGGGTACATATAATGAAGGTTACTGTAAGTGTCCATAGAATAAAGGTGACTGTGAGGGTCCATAGAATAAAGGTGACGGTGTAAGGGTACAGAGAATGAAGGTGACTGTGAGGGTCCATATAATGAAGGTAACTGTACAAGGGTCCATAGAATGAAGGTGACTGTAGGGTCCATAGAATGAAGGTGACTGTAGGGTCCATAGAATGATGGTGACTTTGAGGGTCCATAGAATGAAGGTGACTGTGAGGGTCCATAGAATGAAGGTGACTGTGCAAAGGTCCATAGAATGAAGGTGACTGTGTAATGGTGCATAGAATGAAGGCGACTGTAAGGGGCCATAGAATGAAGGTTACTGTAGGGTCCATAGAATGAAGGTGACTGTAGAGTCCATAGAATGAAGGCGACTGTAGGGGTCCATAGAATGAAGGCGACTGTGAGTGTCCATAGAATGAAGGTAACTGTAGGGTCCATATAATGAAGGGGACTGTGTAAGGGTACATATAATAGAGGTGGCTGTGTAAGGGTCCATAGAATGAAGGTGACTGTATAGGTCCATAGAATGAAGGTGACTGTAGGGGTCCATAGCATGAAGGTGACCGTGTAAGGGTCCATAGAATGAAGGTGACTGTGTGAGGGTCCATAGAATAAAGGTGACTGTGAGGGTCCATAGAATAAAGGTGACGGTGTAAGGGTACAAAGAATGAAGGTGACTGTGAGGGTCCATATAATGAAGGTAACTGTACAAGGGTCCATAGAATGAAGGTGACTGTAGGGTCCATAGAATGAAGGTGACTGTAGGGTCCATAGAATGATGGTGACTTTGAGGGTCCATAGAATGAAGGTGACTGTGAGGGTCCATAGAATGAAGGTTACTGTAGGGTCCATAGAATGAAGGTGACTGTAGGGGTCCATAGAATGAAGGCGACTGTAGGGGTCCATAGAATGAAGGCGACTGTGAGTGTCCATAGAATGAAGGTGACTGTAGGGTCCATATAATGAAGGTGACTGTGTAAGGGTACATATAATAGAGGTGGCTGTGTAAGGGTCCATAGAATGAACGTGACTGTATAGGTCCATAGAATGAAGGTGACTGTGTAAGTGTACATAGAATGAAGGTGACTGTAGGGGTCCATATAATGAAGGTGACTGTAGGGTCCACAGAATGAAGGTGACTGTATAGGTCCATAGAATGAAGGTGACTGTGCAAAGGTCCATAGAATGAAGGTGACTGTGTAATGGTACATAGAATGAAGGTGACTGTGAGGGTCCATAGAATGAAGGTTACTGTAGGGTCCATAGAATGAAGGTGACTGTAGGGTCCATAGAATGAAGGTGACTGTAGGTGCCATAGAATGAAGGTGACTTTAGGGGTCCATAGAATGAAGGTGACTGTAAGGGTCCATAGAATGAAGGTTACTGTGTAAGGGTACATAGAATGAAGGTTACTGTAGGGGTCCATAGAATGAAGGTGACTGTAGGGTCCATAGAATGAAGGTGACTGTGTAAGGGTACATAGAACGAAGGTGACTGTGGGGGTCCATAGAATGAAGGTGACTGTGAGGGTCCATAGAATGAAGGTAACTGTGTAAGGGTACAAAGAATGAAGGTGACTGTGAGAATCCATATAATGAAGGTAACTGTACAAGGGTCCATAGAATGAAGGTGACTGTAGGGTCCATAGAATGAAGGTGACTGTAGATCCAAAGAATGATGGTGACTCTCAGGGTCCATAGAATGAAGGTGACTGTGTAAGGGTTCATAGAATGAAGGTGACTGTAGGGGTCCATATAATGAAGGTGACTGTAGGGTCCACAGAATGAAGGTGACTGTATAGGTCCATAGAATAAAGGTGACTGTGTAAGGGTACATAGAACAAAGGTGATTGTGTAAGGGTCCATAGAATGAAGGTGACTGTAGGGTCCATAGAATGAAGGTTACTGTGTAAGGGTACATAGAATGAAGGTTACTGTAGGGGTCCATAGAATGAAGGTGACTGTAGGGTCCATAGAATGAAGGTGACTGTGTAAGGGTACATAGAATGAAGGTGACTGTGTAAGGGTCCATAGAATGAAGGTGACTGTAGGGTCCATAGAATGAAGGTGACTGTCTGGTCCATAGAATGAAGGTGACTGTAGGGTCCATGGAATGAAGGTGACTGTGTAAGTGTCCATAGAATGAAGGTGACTGTAGGGTCCATAGAATGAAGGTGACTGTATGGTCCATAGAATGAAGGTGACTGTAGGGTCCATGGAATGAAGGTGACTGTGTAAGTGTCCATAGAATGAAGGTGACTGTATGGTCCATAGAATGAAGGTGACTGTAGGGTCCATGGAATGAAGGTGACTGTGTAAGTGTCCATAGAATGAAGGTGACTGTGGAAGGGTCCATAGAATGAAGGTAACTGTAAGGTCCATAGAATGAAGGTGACTGTGTAAGGGTACATAGAACAAAGGTGATTGTATAGGTCCATAGAATGAAGGTGACTGTGTAAGGGTACATAGAATGAAGGTGACTGTAGGGGTCCATATAATGAAGGTGACTGTAGGGTCCACAGAATGAAGGTGACTGTATAGGTCCATAGAATGAAGGTGACTGTGTAAGGGTACATAGAACAAAGGTGATTGTGTAAGGGTCCATAGAATGAAGGTGACTGTATGGTCCATAGAATGAAGGTGACTGTAGGGTCCATAGAATGAAGGTGACTATAGGGTCCATAGAATGAAGGTGACTGTGTAAGTGTCCATAGAATGAAGGTGACTGTGGAAGGGTCCATAGAATGAAGGTAACTGTAAGGTCCATAGAATGAAGGTGACTGTGTAAGGGTACATAGAACAAAGGTGATTGTATAGGTCCATAGAATGAAGGTGACTGTGTAAGGGTACATAGAATGAAGGTGACTGTAGGGGTCCATATAATGAAGGTGACTGTAGGGTCCACAGAATGAAGGTGACTGTATAGGTCCATAGAATGAAGGTGACTGTGTAAGGGTACATAGAACAAAGGTGATTGTGTAAGGGTCCATAGAATGAAGGTGACTGTATGGTCCATAGAATGAAGGTGACTGTAGGGTCCATGGAATGAAGGTGACTGTGTAAGTGTCCATATAATGAAGGTAACTGTACAAGGGTCCATAGAATGAAGGTGACTGTGTAAGTGTCCATAGAACGAAGGTGGCTGTGGGAATCCATATAATGAAGGTAACTGTACAAGGGTCCATAGAATGAAGGTGACTGTAGGGTCCATAGAATGAAGGTGACTGTAGATCCAAAGAATGATGGTGACTCTCGGGGTCCATAGAATGAAGGTGACTGTATAGGTCCATAGAATGAAGGTGACTGTAAGGGTACATAGAATGAAGGTGACTGTAGGGGTCCATATAATGAAGGTGACTGTAGGGTCCATAGAATGAAGGTGACTGTATAGGTCCATAGAATGAAGGTGACTGTGTAAGGGTACATAGAACAAAGGTGATTGTGTAAGGGTCCATAGAATGAAGGTGACTGTATGGTCCATAGAATGAAGGTGACTGTAGGGTCCATGGAATGAAGGTGACTGTGTAAGTGTCCATATAATGAAGGTAACTGTACAAGGGTCCATAGAATGAAGGTGACTGTGTAAGTGTCCATAGAACGAAGGTGGCTGTGGGAATCCATATAATGAAGGTAACTGTACAAGGGTCCATAGAATGAAGGTGACTGTAGGGTCCATAGAATGAAGGTGACTGTAGATCCAAAGAATGATGGTGACTCTCGGGGTCCATAGAATGAAGGTGACTGTGCAAAGGTCCATAGAATGAAGGTGACTGTGTAATGGTACATAGAATGAAGGTGACTGTGAGGGTCCATAGAATGAAGGTTACTGTAGGGTCCATAGAATGAAGGTGACTGTAGGGTCCATAGAATGAAGGTGACTGTAGGTGCCATAGAATGAAGGTGACTTTAGGGGTCCATAGAATGAAGGTGACTGTAAGGGTCCAAATAATGAAGGTGACTGTAGGGGTCCATAGAATGAAGGTGACTGTAGGGGTCCATAGAATGAAGGTGACTGTAAGGGTCCATAGAATGAAGGTGACTGTAGGGTTCATAGAATGAAGGTGACTGTAAGTGTAAGGGTCCATATAATGAAGGTGACTGTAGCTGATTTCGGTTTCTGCATGGGCCCAATTCTTCTGCTTTTCACTGTATTGCTTGCTATTATAGTCATGTGACGTAGGCCAAGTTCGTGTTTGGCGCCATCTGTATTTTCTTGAGATAGTAGGCCTACAGCACCAATTTTGGTGGCAACCAATTAAATAAACTCCCTTACCCCCGTTTCAGACAGGCATTCTAGTGTCGCGCCGAACCAATTAAAAGGCAAGATTTGAATTAAGTACATAGAAAGTTCGTCTGAAACAATTAGGAGCGACCAGGCGCCCCTGATGCCGAAAGATCGACTCTCTGGGTCGAAAGAACGGCGCTAGAGCGACATCGTTTCATACTTCGCTCTCGTCATGAGCCGAATTCAATGCAAATGTATGCAAATGAGCAGAAAACTGCAGTGATATCCCACAATGCATACATACAAAACTTTTTGGCATGGAAATCATCTGCCAGTCGTACATCATAGGGTGCATTTTCAATAGACCTTTGCCAAGGTATACAAAAACAACAAAATTAATCATTTTAAAGGCAAAGTCAAAGATGGGCTAGGCCTAATAGTAAAAAACAAAAAATATGACGGCCACAATGCCAGTCGTGACGGTTGTGTATAAACGATGACAACAGTCAAAATCGAAGTACATTATGCTTAATTTCCTTTTCCTCCTCGCAACAACCAAGTCGACAATGTACGGTCTGAAACGTAAACAACACCGCTCCAAAAATCTTCTACGGAGCTGTTGCAATGGCCGCAAGTTGTTTGTTTGTTTGTTCGTTTTTAGGGCTACTCCAATGTATTAAGTTTGCCTGTCTGAAACCAAAATCTGAATTGAGTCGACCTAGGGTCGCTCCTAAACTATTTAGTTCGGCGCGACCCTGGCACGCCTGTCTGAAACAGGGGATAGACAACAGTGATAAATCCTAATTCTTCTCACAGGCGTTCAGGTTGCACAGAAAAATGATAATGAACATCCCTCTGCAAAGCGGCTTTTAAAAATAGACCCACTTTCTCATCCGATTGCATAAAAAATCATCACAAATGGAAGCCCATAGTCCAGACAGGAGGTCCAGTGCCATATTTCTTCAATCCCTCAATGCCAGGGCTCTAAAAACTCTCTCATTTATAATATATTGAGTGCTTTAACTTTTATTAATGAGCTTGGCGGACGGATTTTGGGATTATTTACTTCGGTTCACCCTTTAAGAGCAGACAACTTCCATATGTTGACACCATACCACACTAAGGGGAAGGAGAATATTCCAAAGGTCATTTATTTGAAAATTAATTGCTCCTCTGCGAAATGGCAGAGGTTCACATCTGGGGTGGCAGCCATGTTTTTGTACAATTTTATATAGGAAACCATATAGCTTGTTTTACATGCTTTTTACATGATCCCGCGAGGACGACCAACGCGTGATCAAAAGGTGATCAACGTTGAGTGTTAATGCTCGCACGATCAGGATCCGATACCGGGAAGGATCGGATCCGGTTCAGATATCGCGTGCAGGAACATTTGAGTGTGAACACAATGCGGGATCAGATCCTGCAATTTACAGTGACACCATTTGGTGCAAGCATAGTCAAGCGCGTAAAAACAAGTCCGTATTTTACCAGCGACTGCGATTATTGTTAATTGCACAATGCCCTGACAGGGTCCAAGATACAAACAACGTTACGCTGGTACCCAATAATGTGAGCCGAACACGCGTATGCCTATTAAGGTATGACTGGTACTTGCAACTTTCGTTCTCCTTTTCCTATCTTGATGATTATTACGCTCGCCGTTCCAAAGCTTAAAACCCGTTAATGTACATTGTGATTTTTTTCTTTGTATACTCTCTAGCATGCTTTAGCCATGCTTGGAGAAAATGGGATTTGTGAAGACCGTCTGAGAAATGTAAGACCACAGAAAAATATGATCGGTTTCTTTTCGCGCAAAATGAATAACATTTGAACACTTGCTTCCGTTGTCCAACGCACGATCACTGTGCAATCAGGATCGAGTATAAACGCGGCATGGATCAGATCCCTCTAGCTTGATCGCGACCGCAGGATCTGATCCTCCGTTGCGCGATCAAGTGGAAACACGGTGCCATCCCATAAAATGAGATAAATAAGACAAACTTTTTGTGCTGGTCAACAGCCAGAAGGGTGACCACATTCTGAAAACTGAAAACACAGAGGCAGAGAACATTTCTCAAACTTCACTTCCAGTTCCAGATTTTTCTGTAGCATTATGGGTCGGTTGGGACGTGCAGCATATGAAAGAAAAAAAGGCTGGTTTCAAAAAGGCCATGAATTTTGTCACCATTCCAGTTCAGAAGAGCTCACCAACAGTCTACAGGAGGCCAACACACAATCAGCTGAAACTTGCTGTTGCAAGGGATGAATAGGGGTTCTTCTGCACTGCAACCAACATAGTTCCAACAAGGGATGTCATGCTACTCCGCCCTAAAGTTGCTTGATGAACTTCTCCACGAGGTGACAGCCAGCCAAACAGTCAGATGGAGGGGTGAGAGCGACATACCGGTTTTTTTTTACATCAATGCAGCAGTCAGCTTGGGTGGGCAAGGTGTCTTACAACACCAGAAGGCACATCGGGATTGTGACGGCCAGCCCACATTGATGGCAGATGCTGAGGAACGTCAGGGCTTGGCTGTGTCGGAGGTGATGTCCTGCCAGAAGTGTGGGTTTTGCACTGACAAAACCAAACTGTTCACTGAAATTGCACAGACAGGAAGAGGACGATGGACTGCCACCCCAAACATGGCATTCATGGTTGGGTTGTACAACACTGGAATCTCCACAGCCGGCGCAAGGAGGCTCCTGTCAGCGATGGATACAACGGTGCCTTCGGGGAATTCCCTGCAAAACACAGCAAACAAATGTGGTGAAATCATCACCACAGAAAATCACAAGGACATGTCTGACAAAAGAACAATTGTGAAAGACATTCATGAACTACAGGGTTATGAGAGAGACAGTGCAGTGGAAACTGACCGTCAGTACAATAACCCTCTTCGAAGCTGTTGCAAGAAAACACCCTTCATTCCTGCAACTCAGACCAGAGATGTTTTTTTGTGAAAATGTCACGGCCAACAAATATGTGATGATGTATCACCAAGAGAACAAACTATGCAAAAAATGTGACAATTTCGGAGACAAGGACCACATCAAGCAGGACGGGAACTTCACAGCCACTCGTCCAGCCCATTACAACATGGGCAATGAGCGTGAAGGAGGACAACAATGTGCCCAAAAACTCTTGACCTGTAAAGAACCCCTTTTAATTGATAGTGTGACAACTGATACCAACGGTTGTCTGGCACAAGGTGTCACATCATGTATGCAAAGTAAGGATGCAGGTATGGAAACTGGGCATTTGTTAGACCCCCCTCATTTAAACAGATCCCTCTGTGCATCTTTATCATGGCAAATTCACTAAAGAGATGTTTCCAGCCCAAAACAATAAGGAAAGGACCAAATTGCAAGATCAATTTGCCGATGACGTCAGTCACAGGGCACTTGACCAAAATGACAGCCATGTCTGAAAATGCAGTGAAAGCTATTATTAAATGCTATTCAGGAAATCATGACCTTTGCAGAAAGTGGTCACTGATCTGTAAGGGCGGCAAATATACGTTTCCATACCTGCCAGTTGATGTACGTGGCAAACTTAGGATAACACCTACTGATGTAGAGACTTTTCTCAAAGCACTAAGCAAGAGACTCTGCCAAGAAGCCCTAAAAAAACGAAGTACTCAAAAAGCAGAATCAATGAATCATGCCTTTTCAGTAACCAATCCAAAGGGAACACTAACCTTCTCAAGAAATGGTTCTTGTCCAGATCATAGTGCAATGCACTTGGTGAACAACGGCCATGCCAATTTAATAGTCAAAAAAATGTAAAGCTGCTGGCTGCCCAGTAAGTGGTGGTTCCCCGGCTGCCAAAGCACTCGCTGAAATGAACAAAAAACAGAAGTTTTATGCCAAACGTGCAAAAGGTCAGGAGTACAAAACACGCAGGGCTTAATTGCAATCGCAAAGATTCCATCTGTATTATACTACGAAGAAACTGTACAAACGTAGCAAACTAGATCCAAAGCCAAACTGTGTTTCGAAATGCCACACAAACATCATCCTAACGGAACACAATTATTTTAAACGTTACTATTAAGATTTATGGAACAAGAAGTTTATTAACTTTTTTATTTGGCTATAAACATATAAATTGTTTTACCTTTCTAAGACTTAAATGATACAGTTTTTATATTGACCATGGCCTTGGCACTCGTGCCGTCTTTTGCATATTTGTTGGGCATTGTTCACCTCTTCTAATGACAAATGCTCAAAGCAAACGCACAATGAATTCTGGAACAGGTGACTTACATCGCACTCCCGTGGCAAATTTATTTCGGCAGTGTGTGCCATATAAGCCACGCTGTGCACAGTCTTCAGAGTGCGTTTGTTTGAGCCCGGCAGTTTGACAGATATCATGCCGTAAGTTGCCTTTTCCCTGACAGACCCATGCCAGATACATGTAAGACACCTTTTGGGGAACTCTATCCTGGTTTTCTTGGAAATTATAAACTAGATTCTAGCACACCATTCAGCATTATTATTGTCATTGTCAGCCATTTTGTTTGTGTTTTGCCTTTTAAATTTCAGAGCAGTGCTTTTAATTTTTCAATTGAGTCACAGCAAACACCCTCGGTGTACTACAGTCCACTTTTATTTCCACCCACAGAAAATATCAAAACTACAGAAGATAAACACCTTTTTCTGCGATGTTAAATTGCAATGATTCCAATTTCCTTGCACATGTACCTTGTGTTTACTATTTGCAGTTGTTGACTCTTCTGAAAAAATGTTTATTCCACTGTGCTTTTTTTGTCAATAAAAAAACTGATAATCAAGAGATACAACATGTCAAAAGCATGGTTTTCATGTCATTTTCACTTTTATGTCTTTTAGGAGCCTTGTATAGAGAAATAGCAGCAAAAATGCACATGTTTAAATCACCATCCAAAACAAAATGGACACTACCATTCTGCATGCAGGTCTAGTAAATAAACTCCCATAGACAACATTGATAAGTCCTAATTCTTCAAAAATTATTAAAAGAAAATACTTGAAACTCTCACAGGCTTTCATGTTGCACAGAAAAATGATGATGAACATGTCACCTTTCATTTTTGTTTTCATTTTATGGTGGGTTGACCATTGAATTTAATTAAAAAATATATACTTAAAAAAAACATCCCTCTTTCCCACCCGATTGCATAAAAAATGGAAGCCCATAGTCCAGACAGGAGGTCCACTGCCCTATTTCTTCAATCCCTCAATTTCAGGGCTCTAGAATATCTCATTTATAAAATATTGAGTGCTTAACTTTTATTGATGAGCTCAATAGGGATCCATAGAATGAAGGCCACTGTAAGGGTCCATGGAATGAAGGTGTCTGTGTATAAGGGTCCATAGAATGAAGGCGACTGTAAGGGTCCATGGAATGAAGGTGACAGTATAGGTTCATAGAACGAAGGTGTCTGTAAGTGTCCATAGAATGAAGGTGACTGTGTAAGGTTCCGTAGAATGAAGGTTACTGTAGGGTCCATAGAATGAAGGTGACTGTAGGGTCCATAAAATGAAGGCGAATGTGTAAGGGTCCATAGAGTGAAGGTGACTGTAAGGGTTCATAGAATGAAGGTGACTGTAGGGTCCATAGAATGAAGGTGACTGTGAGGGTCCATAGAATGAAAATGACTGTAGGGTCCATAGAATGAAGGTGACTGTAGGGTCCATAGAATGAAGGTGACTGTAGGGTCCATAGAATGAAGGTGACTGTGAGGGTCCATAGAATGAAGGTGACGTACTGTACGTAGGGTCCATAGAATGAAGGTGACTATTGGGTCCATAGAATGAAGGTGACTGTGAGGGTCCATATAATGAAAGTGACTGTGTAAGGGTCCATAGAATGAAGGTGACTGTGTGTAAGGGTCGTGTCCATAGAATGAAGGTACCGGGTAATGAAGGTTACTGTAAGAGTCCATAGAATGAAGGTGACCGTGTACGGGCCGTGTCCATAGAATGAAGGTAATGATGGGAACTGTAAGGGTCCATAGAATGAAGGTGACTGTCGGTGTCCATAGAATGAAGGCGACTGTAAGGGTCCATAGAATGAAGGTGACTGTAGGGTCCATAGAATGAAGGCGACTGCAAGGGTCCATAGAATGAAGTTGGCTGTAGGGTCCATAGAATGAAGGTGACTGTAGGGTCCATAGAATGAAGGTGACTGTGTAAGGGTCCAGGGAATGAAGGTGACAGTAAGGTTTCACAGAATGAAGGTGATTGTAAGGGTTCAGAGAATGAAGGTGACTGAATAGGTACATAGAATGAAGGCGACTGTAGGGTTCATAGAATGAAGTTGATTGTAAGGGTCCATAGAATGAAGGTGACTGAATAGGTCCATAGAATGAAGGTGACTGTAGGGTCCATAGAATGAAGGTGACTGTGTAAGGTTCCGTAGAATGAAGGTGACTGTAGGGTCCATAGAATGAAGGTGACTGAATAGGTCCATAGAATGAAGGTGACTGTAGGGTCCATAGAATGAAGGCGACTGTAAGGGGCCATAGAATGAAGGTGGCTGTAGGGTCCATAGAATGAAGGTGACTGTGTAAGGGTCCAACTCCATAAATGAAGGTGACAGTAAGGGTCCAACTCCATAGAATGAAGGTGACAGTAAGGGTCAATAGAATGAAGGGGCTGTAAGGGTACATAGAATGAAGGTGACTTTAGGGGTCCATAGAATAAAGGTGACTGTGTTAGGGTCTATAGAATGAAGGTGACTGTGGAAGGGTCCATAGAATGAAGGTGACTGTAGGGTCCATAGAATGAAGGTAACTGTAAGTGTCCATAGAATGAAGGTGACTGTGTAAGGGTCCATAGAATGAAGGTGACTGTGTAAGGGTCCACAGAATGAAGGGGACTGTAGGGTCCATAGAATGAAGGTGACTGTAGGGTCCATGGAATGAAGGTGACTGTGTAAGGGTCCATAGAATGAAGGTGACTGTATAGGTTCATAGAATGAAGGTGACTGTAATGGTCAATAGAATGAAGGTGACTGTGTAAGGGACCATAGAACAAAGGTGTCTGTAAGTGTCCATAGAATGAAGGTGACTGTGTAAGGGTCCATAGAATGAAGGTGACTGTGTGTAAGGGTCCATAGAATGAAGGTGACTGTAGGGTCCATAGAATGAAGGTGACTGTGTAAGGGTCCATAGAATGAAGGTGACTGTGTGTAAGGGTCCATAGAATGAAGGTGACTGTGTAAGGGGCCATAGAATGAAGGTGACTGTAGGGTCCATAGAATGAAGGTGACTGTGTAAGGGTCCATATAATGAAGGTGACTGTGTAAGGGTCCATAGAATGAAGGTGACTGTGTGTAAGGGTCCAGACCCTTAGGGTCCAGGCACAAGTGTATCTTAAAAAAGAATGTATAAATGTACAGTCATTGTACATTCTAGAAATAATCAACACCTGCTTTAATAGTTTAGAAAGAAACAAATATTATCTCCAATTCTCCATTTAAGTGGCAAATATACTTGCTGAAAGCAGCTCTACAGAAAAAAAACCAAAATTTATTATTGCAACAAAAATCACGACACATGGCCACTTCTGTACATGTGAAAAAAATTATGAATATTCATGAGCACACGTTTTTTGAATGCATGCAATAACTGGAATGTCCAAGCTGGCACTGGGCATTTGAAACGGCCGGTTCTTCTTTGGTAACCTATTAATTGGATCTTTCATTTCATTGTTCATTAGTAATTAGTAGATGGGAGTAAATGCCATGAGATGCAAATTGTTTGCGTGTATATACTCGTCACTGGACAATTGATTTAATTAATTTTCACTTAAACCACTCATTGGACTCAACCTAGTATATTAGTAGGCTCTTTGTTCCCTTGTGAAATGGACAATAAGTGTTGGAGGGTCATGGTTTATTAGTCAGAGAAATGACTCAAAAGATGGACATTATTTGAGTCAAATGGGGGAGGACGTCATTTCTCCTTTACAGAACCAAGTGTCCAGTGTTCCAACATAAGACATCATTATATGCTTCTTTATAATTTCATGGACAAGAAATATCAGGATAATCTTGATTTGAGGTTCAATGTTTTGTTTGGTTTTTTAAAGTTAGAAATTTGCTTCCTTCAACAGGTAGCCATGCTGGACCCACCAAGAGAACCTCAAAGAAGAAGAAGAAGAAGAAAAGCCTCAAGAAATAATGCTCAAGTAACATCACATTGAAGAGTTTTTGCCAAATGCTCATTGATATTGATTATCAGCAATATTCTTTGTGTAATGTACATGAAGTGTTGTCTGCCGTCATGGCAGACAACACTTCTTGTACATTATAAAAGACCTGTGTCAATCATTAATCATAAGTCACAGTCCATGTATTCAAATTTAAAATTGCTTTATTAAAATTTCTGAAATCTCCTGGATGTCTGTGGTCAAGAAATAATGATGTGTGTTAGCTCACAATGCTTCAATTCCAGTACTTTATTTACTCACTTACATGTATGGGGAATGAGATCTTTACACTAGGTATGATCCCTTTAAACTGTTCATGACTGTGTATGCAATACGTTTTATTAAAGGTACTTTAAACTTTGGTTTTTGTCACAGGAATGCAGATTCAACTGTTCAATGGGCAAAAATATCATCCTATACAGTGCCCACTTTTTGAGGGAAGAGTGAAAAACGCCCACTGTATTTTAAAAATCTGTTCACTATTATGTTTGATCTTCCAAAGATCAAAATTGTTTTTGGTCAGTTGGTTTGAATCTTTTCTGGATTAATACTGCATTTCAGGCAGAACAATTTAAACAAGTATTGTTCTACCATCACCATCTTTATAATTGTACGTTATAGGTAAATTTGTGAAGATTTCTTTTTCAGTATGCTACCAAAGTATGATAGTACATTACCTTTAAATCATAATCAAAACAGAAATGTTTACAGATTTATGTATAACTTTCAGGGTATGAAGATGGTGCTGGTAGAAACATACGGATAAAATATTTCCAGCTGAAATGCTGTATTTATCCAGAAATTAGTCAAACAAAGACCACAAACAGTTTTGAATAGATTTGAAAATACTGTGAGCATTTCTCATTGTTTTCTCCAATTTCCAATAATGATATGCGCTAAAAATTTCACAGGTTTGTTTTTATTCCATGACAAAATGAAAATATGCAGCTGTTCTGTCAATAGCACTCCGCACTTGCACTCAAAATAGCACACCGGATCTCAGACAAACATTGCAACCACGGTAAACGTGTGGTGAGTGTGCTTGTGTGCATGCATGAGAAGTTTGTCTGACATTCGGGAATTTTTTCACATGTGTGCGCTGGCCAAATCACTTGTGTGATGTCATTCCTGTATTATTCCTTTAAATGCAAACTTGGCTGAAGTACGTACAGTGGAACGCCATTATAGCTGCCGTAGACTCAAATAAACTGAAGTTCTTTACGCGTAATTCTTCTAGCCAGTCTTGGTATCTTTATTCTATATTGTAATATTCTATCCAAGTCATCAAGATTTGAAGCAATGAATACTTACACACAATAGGGCCTAAATCACAGAGATCACAGTGAGTGGAGATAAATCCCTCTAATTAGTCAATGTAGTAAACTATTCCGGTGGCGACTATCACTATTTAGCATCAAAGCTAATGCTGCGGCTAAGTCGTACAACTAATCAAAGGAACTGATGTCAAAAGTATATGTAAAGTTCCCTATTAAGGTACATGCAACTAGACAAGAATCAAATTTAAAGTGTTCTCATGCTGGACAAGATCATCGCGGCGGTTTCCATTGTCCTGGATCTTCTGAAACTTTTGGAACTGTAGCTCCCTGGTCAGCAATCCTGATACCGTAACCCTGGTTCGGGAGGTAGCCAGGTGCTACACCTTGCCTAAGGGTGACCTGTGACTATGCAAGGCAAGGGAGTCTATCCCCTTGAAACATCCTCTTGAAGGATGTCCGCATACCTTCTTTAGTTGTCGAAGTCACTCCACGTCCTGCTCCAGTAGCAGACACAATTTGGTTATTGGTCTAACCAAAACTGAGGTCTTAGTCTGTAAAACAACCCATTTCTGGCGCTGCTGCAAGGTAGGCAAGTACTCCATGGTCCATCGTTTCCAGAAAATGTTGGCGAGATATTGCATCTGTCTTCAGGTCTTCAGGTACTGGTCACTGAGGATGGCATTCAGGATTTTTCTGATGGTTCAGATCTGCCTCTCCCACACACCACCATGGTGAGAGGCGGCCGGCGGGTTGAAGTTCCACTTCATTCCATGATCTAAGGGAAGTTGTTTACCTCTTCGTTGTTCCACTCCTTCATGGCTCGTCTGAGTCCTTTATCCGCTCCGATGAAGTTTGTTCCATTGTCGGAGTAAAGTTCCTTTACTCGGCCGACGTCTGGCAATAAAGCGCCTAATGGCACTTACGCAGGAACTTGTATCCAAAGAATCTGCTACTTCAATATGTATGGCTCGACTGGTCAGACAGGTGAACACTACACCGTATCTTTTCCTGATCCCTCGCCCATACTTCATCTCAAATGGACCGAAATAGTCCACGCCAATGTGTGTGAAAGGTGGGCTATCGGGCTGCACTCGGTATGCCGGTAAATCGGCCATCTTTTGTTTGCCGGGTCCAGCTTGGTACTTTCGGCATGTCACACATTTGTTCAGCAGACTTTGGACTGCGACACCAGCTTGGATGATCCAGTATCTTTGCCTGATCTCTGCTAGGACGTGATTTCTCCCTTGGTGTCCAGTGCTCTTATGAATGTGTCTGATCGGTAGGGTGGATACATGATGGTTTTTCGGCAGAATTATTTGGTGATTGGCATCGTCTGAGATTGGTGCACGTCAAAGTCTTACCACCAACCGTTGAAAGTCCATTGCATAGCTCTGGATCTAGGCTTAATAATGGACTTCCTTTGCTGAGCGATCTTTCACGTGCGAGGTTGATACCTTCTTTATCAGTTGGCACGGACTTTAAGAAGTCATCGACGTAGAAGTCATTTCGAATGGCTTCTACCTCTTCTTTTCCATACTTGTGTTCATTGTCGGTGGCGGTCTTCTTGAGGGCATAGTTGGCGCAGCTTGGTGACGATACTGCGCCAAACAAATGCACCAACATTCGATATGCCTCCACCTTCCGGTTTAGATCCCCTCCTGGCCACCACATGTAGCGCAACATATCACAGTCTCCTGGTGTCACTCTCACCTGGTAGAACATGGCCTCAATGTCTGCCATGAGGACCACGTTTTCTTGACGCCATCAAAGGAGAACGCCATACATGTGGTTTGTCATGTCTGGCCCTTGCAGCAGGTGGCTGTTGAGTGAGGCTCCTTCAAAGGCCACTGGGCAGTTGAACACAACCCTCAATTTTTCTGGTTTTCTTGGATGACGTACACCATGGTGTGGAATATACCACACTCTTCCATCACCTCTTGCTATTTCCGACGATGGCACTTTTTCAGCAAACCCCTTTTCCTCCAGGTCCGTCATGAAGTCGCAAGTTTTCTCTTCAGTCTCATGGCAAATGCATCTGCCTGCGGAACGGAAGTGGCATTTCATAATGGCCGTTGGTTTTTACCACAGAGTCATCCATCATCTTCAGAAATTTTCTGACTTCTGCGGATAGGGCTTGTTTCTCATTACTTAAGCGTCCATTGAAATCCATATTGATGCACTGTTTCAATTGGTCAATTGTTCATCTAGGTAGTCTCTGCCATTGTTGATTGCTCCATTGTCGACTCTGCAGAAGTTGACAGTGACTTTGTTATGATCTCTCAATTTCCCAGGCAGCCCATAGACTAACCAGCCCAAGGGGGTCCTTATTGCATAAGGGTCACCCAGGCTGCCAGACACAGGCACAGTTCTACGGGGGGGCTAAGGGGGGTTGGCATAGCATCTTTCATATAAACTGCTGGAAGATCAATGAAGTCATGGCCGTCAATGCTACCAAGTTGGAGATCATCAAGGATGATTTCTGTATTGACAAAGTCTTTGAACTGAAGAAATGGTCAATACAGAAATCATCCTTGATGCCAGTCACGGTGAAAGATGGCCCGACACAGAAAGACATGAGCCAATGGAATCACCTGAAACATATAAGTATTCCGGAACCAAGAAACATTGATATCCCAAAGGTCACGCTGGTGATTGGAATCAATGTGCCAGCGGCCTCAACGCCACTGGAGATGCTGTCTGGCCAGGCGCGGTTCTAGAGCCAAAATTTTTTTTGGGGGGGGGCTAGAAGAGCCATTATTTTTTGGGGGGGCTAGAAGACCCAATATTTTGGGTTCTTCTAACACTCGCTTCTGCTATGTCTTATTAGGGGTCGAAAAACGTGCACATTATACATGTAGCCCACACAACGCGTTTTTATGTAATTGGCGCTTAATAACTGAAAAAATGTAGTATTTTCAAGAATTTTTTTTTTCACTTGCATTTTTTTGGGGGGGCTAGACAAATTATCACTTGACACAAACATGCTCTTAAACTGGGATAAGTTATCAGGCAGTTTCACTTTGTGGGCTGTCTCAGGTTCCCCTTTACTTGCATCTGACACAGTGTTACATGTAAGTACATCACCAACATTAGTTACATTAATAGGCAGAGCATTTATCAGATCCCTACCTAGGATACTCTTATTATTATCAACAACATACACATCAGATATTGAAACTCTGTTTGTACATGATCGAACATTTAAACATTCCAGTAACATTTATGACATGATCATATAAGAAGAGAGTCTCTGTCCTGCTTGTCAATCTTCTAGAGCCTCTTGAATGAAATGTTTCTTGTAAAACGTCTTTGACAGAAGGGTGACACCCGAGCCAGTATCTACCATCATTCGATGTGAAATATGGTTGATACTTACAGTACAGTACACTGGACGGCATTTAGACTCAGGGGTGTCCGTAGCAAGGACGTAGACATCGCTGTCATCACTCATGTAGTGGTGGTTATCTGGCGATGATTGTGATGTTGAAACTTGGCAAACACTTGTTTTCTTGTCTTTAGGCCCATTAGAACGGCAGCGGTGCGCGAAATGTCCGATTTTGTGGCAAATGTTGCACTTTCTGTCGCGGGCTGGACACGAACTATCATTGGCGAGATGAATCCTTGAACCACAGCGGTAGCATTCACGAGGACACTGAAAAGAATGGCCTCTGTGCTCGACCCTGTATTTGGTGTACTCTCGCCCATGGCCTCTGCCCCTTGCTCCTGTTTTGTGGCCTCTAGTAGTAGTAGTAGCACTAGGTTTTCTCCTAACTTGATTGACGGACGACTGGCTGGTCTCCGCAAGCACTTTGACATCTTTGTCAGCTTCTTCAATGGAACGGGCGATAGCTATGGCTTTTTGTAGCGTTAGGTCGGACTCCATCAAAAGTTTTTCTCTGGCTTTGATTGAGAGAGACTTCTCAACCAACTGATCTCTGATCATTTCCTCCACTGGGTCTTCCATGTCATCAAATCTGCAGTTCTTGCATAGGTCTCGTAAAGCCGCAATGTAGGTGTCTACCGACTCACTTGGTTGTTGGGCGCGCTGTCTGAATTTATGGCGAGCTGCCACAACATTGACATGCTTCTTGAAATGTCCCTCTAGGACGTGTACTGCTCTGCTGTATGCGGTGCCATCAGTCGAAGTAGAACATGGCGGTAGAGAATTGTAAATTCGCTGTCCCTCAATTCCGAGACAGTGTAGAAGAATTGCCCTCTTTCTCTGTGCAGTGTAGGTATCTCCTCCTACTGCTGTAATGTACGTTTCAAATGCTGAAAACCATTGAGTCCAGGGGACATTTGGTTCTCCAGGTTCATCCAGAAATGCACGTGGTTCCCTAAGGGCCATCCTCGTTGCCATATGTTGTAGTGGAGGGTGTGGTCAATAACAGAGTCTTATTTAACACTCAACTGTATACTGCACTGCGTCTGTACGGGGAACTGCCCCTTGATTATACTTCCACACTTTATATACCCTCATGCCTCTACATACTGGTACAGTGTAATAAGAAACTAATGATGTGGAACCAACAGAAATTAACATAATAAAGTACTGGGTCAGTGCATGGGCTAGGGAGGAATTCCATTGAACTACAATCCATTATTACACATTCATTGCTTGATCTTGCTTTAATAGTCACAGGAATTATCAGTGGGTTTATCTTTTCTGCAGTTGTGGTGTTGCATGCATTTGACCTCACACCCACACATCCGGTTGTAACTTGTGCAGCTTCATCGGACTGTTTTGATTGGGTTTTGGGTGGATCTGGATTGAAGTCTGGGTTGTGTATGGCAGTCACGTGACGTCTAGAGCATTTTGCCCACTCTTGATTTGGGCAAGTTTTCTTCATATGGCCTGGATTCAAACATCCAAAACACCTACCTCTTTTGTGGCAAAATTCAGACTTCGCCTTTGGATCTAGCGAACCAAATTTTCTGCAGTCAAGTATACCGTGGTTTGTTCCTTCGCCACAGTATAAACATGGTGCCCATGCTGCTCTGCTCTGTTGTCTTTAGCTGAAGAGTTTTCATGAAAGTCATGAAGATGAGAATGTCCAATCCACTGAAGGGGTTTATTTCAGAAGATGGGAGGGCCGCCTCTCTTTGACTGTCAACAATTTTGTTTAGAATTGTTGCCATTGTCACATCTGTCTCGCAGGTGGTTGTTTCGACAGTGGGGCTCTGCTGGCATTCTTCTGTCTTTATTTTGGTCTTGGGCTTGACAGAGAGCATGGGAGCATCGGGACTTAATTCACTTTTCTTGTTGGCTTCGGCTGTTGCAGCTTTCGAATTTAAGGTTTCCATGGTTACGGCCTGCATAACTACATCCGCAATGCTGAGCGATGTTTTTGAGCATTCTTGTATGTTGGATGATTCTTGCTCATGCAACATCTTTGTTACGGCCTTTGCTGCTAAGAGCTCTGCATTTATTTCGATCTGTTGTTGCTTGATTTCAATTTTGGCCTTTTCTTCTATTTGTTGTCGTCGCCTTAAACGCAGCATTTCTTCTTCTGCTTCCTCAAGTTGAAGCTGTCTTTGGAGAGCCTGTTTTCGCTGTTCAAGCTTCATGCTTGCTTTCAACGCAGCAGCAAATTTTTGTGCTAAAGAGTTTTATGAAATTGGCCCCAGGTTAGTCTGAATATCACCCATTCCATTCCGTGTCATCATGTACGAACGTCTGATACATGTGTGCATGCAAATTTTATGCAACGCGGCACAGCAGCCAATCAGATATGCTTTTAAAACATTTCCAGCGAGAGTGTCTATCACATAGACTACCTTTAGGGATATATGTCGGCCAAGGACACGCCTTGAATTGTAGGTTTTTTCCAGTCGGGTCTAGTCTATGTGCGTCTATCACTTGTGTGCAGATTTCCTGATTAATTATGCAAACCAACCCAGCACTGACCTCTCCAAGTTTTGACCAATCAGGGGGCATTTACTATAGTACCGTTTTGCGAGCGAGTCTATCACGATTGTGACGGAAATGTTCTTAAAACAGATCTGATTGGCTGATGTGCCCTGTTGCTTAAAATTTGCATGCATGCATGTATCAGATGCTCATACATAGTGTGGCACGGAGTGGGTGATACTCAGACTAAGTCAGGTCCTGAGGCATGAGAAAATGTTTGCTGGGCGTGAGAGAGAGCCCTGAGTGCGTGACTGTCATGTAGAGGAGCGAGACTTGGTACGTCTGTATACTTCTGTCATGGATTAAGAAATCTAAATTGTGCCTATAAAAGGAGTTGATAATGACCATGTAATTACCACTATACAGATGCCTTGCTTCTTTCATAATATCTTGAAAGCTTTATTATATGTACAATATAGTTCACTTCAACCAAATTACAAAGTGAAAATGGCAAGGAATCCCTTCCGCCCGGTTTTGTGTTTTCACTGCTCAGGATTATATAAACACTGGTTCAGACAGACTTCATGTGCCATGCGTGCAGGGAGTACAGGCACACAACGGTTGAATACCACCAGAAAATGGGAACTGGTGCTGTGTTCGGGGCTCACAGATTGTGCTCTGCTCGATAAAGAGGATCTACTCAAATGCAAATCAAGGAGAAGTTTCACCACACTCAGCTCAGTAAAGGTTCATTGAACCTCTCCTTCCCACACAATACACAGTGCAAATTCAATGGAAATAGCAAAGCAATCATCACATTAGGTCCATTCACGCACACCAAAATAATCATGATTATTTTGTGTCATGATTTTCCTAGTGTGTGAACGTCCCTATTGATACAGCATAACATAGAACTGCTATACATGCTTCCAGGGCGGAAGGGGTTAAAAACTAAATAAATACAGCATTTCAGGCAGAAAGTTTTAACAGTATGTTTCTACTATCGCCATCTTTATACCCTGTAAGTTTTAGGTAAATCTGTGAAGATTTTTGTTTCGGTATGCTACCAAAGTATGATACTACCTTTAAATCATAATTCATGTGCAATGAATTAATACAGTGCTAAAAAATCAAACACGTTATGAAACTCAGTATGAGAGAGCACAGAATGTTGGACAGACAGAGTGCAAAGACTCATAAAAGCTGTACTAGTGCTTTGTCATCGGAGCTAATCAGCCCTCTTATGATATCTTGTCTCATAAACAATATACATGTGTACATGTATCCACTACAATTCTTATAGTAACTACGTTGGGGTGCATTAACAAAGTGGAACTGATATTGTGATTCAAGCTGTCAAATTCTAATAAAGAAATTAATAAATAAATAAATTGTTATTCAAAATAAATGATACATTATTCTTATGTACATTCTGTGTGTTTTTAACATAACCCTAACATTTGTCATGTGCCACACAGGAGCATTACTGTACACCACAATGTACCACACATCCAGGTTATGGTGTAATGTGGTCTATTTGACTTATCTTGCCACACATACCACATGGCACACACATGTGGGTGACCTTGTGTGTGGGTAGAGGACTGTGTACCATAACTAACCACTGTGTAAACCATGATTGGTAAATCGTGGTTTCAATGCCTGTTAGGGTTAATGAGCACCATATTTTACCATAACCTGATTGATATCACTGTGGAAAACCAATGCTATATAAATGAGGGCCACATCTTACATAAAGGTGAACCAATTCAAACTTATTAATTGCGGTGGGTATACAATACAATAAAATAAATGTACTTATCTGTTGTCACACGGAAGAGATCGTGACATTTTGTACGCAAACTGCAATACTGGGATGGAGGTGGATCTGGATGGCCTCCTTGACCCGCCTCCACCCCAGCAACAACAGAGACAACGGCATCGAAATCCCTGAGGCCTGGACACGTACAGTGAGACAGCAATGAGCATGCAGCACCTACTACGGCACGGGCCAATCAGCCAGTGGCATGCCCAGCTACACTGCACAATCACAGACAGTACATTGGCACGTACTTTGGATCCCCCGGAACCGGATATAAGGAGCATGGACATGACTACTGCCATCACCTGATGATGTATTGCAGTTTGCATATAAAACGTTTTGATCTCTACCATTGACCACATTGTGTGACAATAGAGAAGTACATTTCATTTACTTTTTCTTCTTTAATACTTGTTATATTTAAGTTATGTTCACAAACAAAAATAGAAAATATTTTGAAACAGCAGTCAAGATAAGTTGCTGTTATACATTTTACAATATGTACAATACTTGCACAGTGAGGATATAATTCTGATATAAATTTAGGAATATTTCTCCATTCCTGATGTCATGAAACACCAAACCAGCTAAAGCAGCTCAGTACAGGCCATTGAAAATCACGGTCCTTATTATCCCAAAATAATTGCCAATCTTTGGTGAAATGGCTTTTCCAAGCAGAGGCCAAAAAGCCTTTGTTCTGTTCATATTTTTTAAGCTTCCCCCACTTCCACTTCGTCTTGTTGTCCAAATAGACTTAAATTTGTACACAGTTTTTTTTCTGGCATCCCTATGGTGTAGATGTCTCGCAAATATTTACATGTACATCATTATTTTATTTTTTCAAAATGAAAATAAAAAAAATGCACACTGTGTTTTCAAACAGACAAAGATGTCTACTTAAAGGCATTGCATACGTTTGGTAATGACTCTGAAAATTTATGGCAATAAATACTTACTTGGTGAGAAGTACAGCTGCTTTGGATAGTATAATGCATATTGAGAAACGTTCAATTCGAAGTACCGCGGTTATGGAAAAATATGTCACTTTTTATCTCCAAAAATTATAAATCTGAGAAGCGTTATGGCCGTAACGCTTCTCAGCTATTGACTAACTGTTCTCTGGCGTGAAATAACCGCTCTAGTTTGTCGCCAAAATCTCAAAAACGCTACCACCTTTTGAATTGAAACTTTCACAGGTTAGTTTTATGGTATATATATACAATTATATTGGTTTGAAACAAACAGTAGGCTCAAATTACCAAACGTATGCAATCCCTTTAAAATTGTAATTAAAGGTAATATCATACTTGGTGAAGAAAATGCAGATTCATGGGCAGAAATATCACAAAAGATACGATAAGTCATCTGTACATTTTCCAGTCCCATACTGTGCCGACTTTTTAAAGAAAACAGTGAAAAATACACAAGGAATTTCAACAGTATCTTTTTAAGAACAATAATATTTTTGCTTTGACTAATTTCTGGATTAATACTGCATTTCAGGCGGAAAATTTGAACGGTATGTTTGGACCAGCGCCATCTTTATACCCTGTAAAATATAGGTCAATCAGTGAATATTTCTGTTTTGGTTTCCTACCAAAGTATGATATTACATGTACCTTTATCTTGACAGTGACACAGACTACCTCTCAGATAAGACCCTTTTGTACCAACATTTCTACATAATCATCCTACATACTGTATTTAACTTAGGATGGCTTTTATGTAAGAACATTTAAGTCATTATCATCAATGGAGTCATTATTATCAGAGTCATATGAATCATTGAAACTATAAAGCAGTCTGCTATCTTTAAATCCATGTGTGTTATCTACATGAGTAATGACACCACCGATCAGAAGCTTGCTACCATAGTCAATTGCATTATCACGATCCAATGACAGGCCAACTTCCATTAGCCAATCAACAAAGTCCACACCATAGAATGCTTGGATCTCCTCCATACCAATTCTACAAAAGAAAATGCAAGTATATAATAATTAGGCTAAATTTAAGCATTGCGAAGACCAGAGTGACAACTTCAGTTGAAAATCTTTCACTTTTTACAAGCATTTTCTCACACCAACTCAACTTTCAAACTGACAGCAGTGATGTTGAGATTAAGCCCACTAAAACGTATGATCCGGAGTGAATGTAAATTCAATGTGTGTGTTTCAAAAGACAAGTAACGGTTAGATCAAGTTGATTATATCATGCTAGACTGTGTGTTATTACATACATACATACATGGTACATACGTGTACATGTACAAAACTCACCATCAATCACTAGCCTCATCACCTTACTACCAATAATCAGTGTACAATTGTCCTACTTACCTCACATTTTTGAGGATATCTTTTCTGCATGTGTGGAAGTGATGCTGAGTGAATTGCTGTACAATGTGCTCTGTTTCATCATCCAACTCTTCTACATCTGTAGAGGAGCGTCTATATTTCTTGTTGCACAGCCACCGTCGTAGTCTGTTTTGAGATATTTTGTTAGAAAAGTTCCATCAAACTGTTGCAAATAGGATTGGCATTAGACAGCATGAATGCAAGAAGTTAAGCAAAATAGCAAAATAGCTTGGCATTGTTCTTATTGTACAGTGACCTCAGAGAGCAAACAAAACTGCACAATATTAGGCCCGTTCACACACACCCAAATAATTTGCATCACAATTTGAATCGCAATTCAAAAACCTTTTCTTTTTCAATGATTCAAATTGTGATTCAAATCGCACTAAAAAAATATTCGCGATTATTTGCTATGTGAACGATGCACCCCTAAAACCCTGTTTTTTTAATCCAATCACGCAAGGCACATGCTATACAAAGTTCCTGTCACAGCATGTTGTGTATACATATATGTGTAAACTACCATATCGATTCAGTTTGTCGCACCTGTAGCACCGGATGCAGGTCAACTTCAGGTCAAACTTTTTGAATCGCGCATGTGCAGTTTCAAAAATCGTAACGGTGCAATTTAGGTCAGAATTCTTCTGACTGTGTGAACATGCCACAAAATAATGTTTTAAAGTGTGTATGAAATGAACGTTTTATAGTGTGTGTGAACATGCCTATTGGAGCATGGGAAATGAAGGACAGAATAAAAGGTTACATATTCATTTCATTGCATTGCATACAAAAGGAATAGGGTGTCTAATCTTAACATTTACACATCCAACTGATAATGGTACTAATTCTAAAGCATTGCTTGAAGTTAAACAATCTGAAATAAATAAAGCAAGCAGTAAATAATGCAGAGAGAAGCAATAACAATCACCAAAATGTACACTTGTATAGCCACAGCACTGTGCAAGCATATACACAAAAACAACAGCATTTTAGCATTAACAATATGCAAAATTCCAGCCATGAAAATGGGAAAGTCATGCCCCAATACACTGAAGAAATATGCATAATACCTTGCATTGGTAGATATGTAAATGAGTACACTTTTACACATGATGCTGATGGCATTAGTAAGAAGAAAATAAACAAGGAATTAATGAGCAATTATAGTGTGATGAAATCATACAAGATCATACTTGCTGAAAACATAGTGAGGTCATGATTCCTGGACATTATTCAGTCAGTGATGCACACATCATGGTGTCAATCATAAACGATTGTTGCCATAATTAGAGTATCCATTGTTTCATGTCTGTGTAGTTCCTTAATCAATAGTCTGGATGGAAGTACGGGAAATTATTGATTGTATGACCAAAATATAAACACTTTTGTTAGAAAAAGAGAAGAATTCTATGAGTGGCTACAATTGTACAGTGAGAATCAATATGCAGTTCTAATAATTTTCCATAAATATAGGCACCTTATCACATACAACTTTCACAATGTTGTAGTATGCATATCTGCGATGAATACTGACAAAGCAGATTCATATCACATCACTAAGCATAGTTACTCTTAAAGGTATAATATATACATGTAATTGGTAAAGGTCAAAGAACAGCATTCACATTTTGTTTGATCGAACACGTACATGAAATAATAAACCTATGAAAAATTGAGCTCAATCAGACATATGAGTCACAAGAAAATAGCAAAAATCTAACTCAAATTTTTCTTATAAAACAAAGAATAGTTTTGATCTTACCCCGAAATCAAAACTGTTTTCGATCTTTGTTTGATTAATTTCTGGTTAAATACAGCATTTCAGGCAGAAATATTTTAACTTTATGTTTGTACTAGAACCATCTTCATACCCTAAAAGTTACATGTAAATCTGTGAACAATGCTGTTTAGGTATATGTTACCAATCCTGTACTGTACCTTCAAGACAGGGGTCTTTTTGTTTTGTTTTTTTACTTTTTTTCAAAGTTATGTTGTCTCATATCAAAATAAAGTGTGATTCAGTTGATTTAGATTTCAAATTGCTGTAAAAAAAGATTTCTCAGAACCCTATCATTTCTCAAAATGAAAGCAATGTTCATACTTCACTGGATGATTCATGCATTATGCATATTGAGACTGGACATGTATTTCACTGCTAGGACATGGTCTGTTATTTTGGATGAGTTTATTGAAGCATTTTGCAATGTTCATTCATTCATCTGTACTGGTATCAGTGCTGTGAGACGGTTTTGCCAGACTCCGACTCCGCATTCGACTCGGAGGTTCAAGACTCTGACTTGATCTCGGACTCTGTGACTCGATGAATCGGGGACCGAGTCCGGCTCAAGACCGGTAAATTTGACCAGTTTTGAGTTGTGCCAAATTTTATTTCTTAAATACTTCATAAATACTTCAAATAAACTACAATTCTTGCAAAAGAGGGCAGTTTTCAAATGAACTCCGTTTCCACTTTCCAGTATATAAGTTGCAGGTCTCTCTACTAATTTCTAAGCTGTTTTGATTTGAACCAGTAATATTTAAACTTAAATCGACTTGTTGTCAATTTTTAAAAAAGGGAACAAATTGTGTGAATTTGATCATTATGTATATTATGCATGCCAGACTCTGACTCGGTCTCGGACTCGGATGGAGTCGGACTCGGACTCGAATGAACTGGACTCGGTCTCAGACTCCGACTAGGACTGATCGGACTCGGGCACAGCACTGACCGGTATATTACTGGAATATTTCAGTCATGGTTTTGTCATTCTGGGTTTGCAGAGACATTCAAGCAAGCTAACATTGTTAGATTGATTCAAACATTCATGCATATCATACCATCTCAGATAAGGGGCTACTTTCCTTTCAGTTAATTACACTGTACAGACTACTGTCAACAGTATTTCATAGTTATTGTGATCATGCTATGATACGTTTTGCATCAGATGTTACAATTCATCATATACATGTATTAGTAATTCTCTGGAATACTGAAAGGATTCTGATATATACAAGATAGTTGACTCTTGTAAATGTTGCGAAGTAACACAACATATTGTTGTCTCTCCTAACAATGCTTCATGACACTACACATTATAACTGGAAAAAAAAGATTTTCTATGTGGTAAATGTATGTTTTATGTTTCCTTTGTAAAAAGTATGTTTTTTCTTCAAAATTCAAATTATTCGCATAAATTGATCCGACTAAATAAAAGAATTACATAGGTTCTCGGTACGTGCTACAAGATGCATGAAGTAGATGAACAAAATCTAATTACACATGTCAAATAACAACCTAAACGTCTGCATAATTTGAAAGTTGTCTCGTTTCAAACAAATTAGGATTTGGCCCTGTTGGTATTGAAATAAGCAAATAACAATAACATACATGTACCAAATAAAAAAAAAGTTAATATAACTTGTGTCTTCATGTACAAACATTCAAACAGTATTAAACTACTTACGTATTGTAGAATGGTATGATGACATTTTGTGTGTCGAAGCCAAAGATAGCCAAGGTGAAAAATCCTTGGCAGTAGGCCAAAACAATGTCTAGAAACTCCAACATTACGAAGAGAGAGTTCTGTGGCTCACCAGAAACCTTCCACACACACAAGGAAAAACCCTGCCAAAAATAAGAATTAAAAAAAAAATATTAAGAGGTGAACGAAACATAGTCCAGAAATACTAGTACTAAGAGAAAGAGGAGAATAAAGCCCTTTTCACACCAGGCTCGTATCATGTATGTCCAAACAAGGCTGCGTATAAAGGTGGAGTTACACCTTAGCATAGATGTGCGTACTGCGATGAGGTATGGTAGCATAGCCTGTGCATAGGCACCGCGTACATGTACCTAAGGGGTACAGATGCGTAGGATTGTGTATAATAGACGCATGGTAGAGTACCATTACTTAGGCATGGCGTACAGTAGTGTAGTGTTGCGTAAACTTGCATAACTACCATTTACTTCCAGAGTCCAGTTCTCTACACTGAGAGTACATAACCAAATTTAAACATGTTTAATTTATTGCATCCATCTTGCGTACTCTTTCTGTGTCCTCAGTCTATTGTTATGTAAGCCAGCATAGACTAGCGTAGGAACAGCATAGGGCAGCGTATTCGCTACGCAACGCAACTGTACACAAGGTCCGGTATGAAAGGGGCTTAAGGTACAGTCCAGAAATACTAATACTACAAGTACATTTTGCCAAATGCTTGCATTTGTGCTGTCAATTTCAGATCAAGCTACATTACTAATAGTCTGACATGCCCAGTGTTTCCAGGATTCTTGCTGAACAGCCACCTCTTAAGGAAGTTCCATCTTGGCTGTTGACCAAAAGTACCACCCATTCTACTCCGTGTTACTACGTATGAACGTCTGGTACATGCTTGCATGCAAATTGTATTCCTTCTTTATTTCAACCAATCAGATCTGTTTTGAGAACATTTCCGTCAGGATCGTGACGGAGGATGTTGATTGGTCAACTTCACGTTTCTGCTCAGCAGCAGCTATCTTCGTGATAGATGCACTCGCCAAACAGTATGATAGTAGATGCCCACTGATTGGTCAAAACTGAAGTGGTCAGTGCTGGGTTGGCTTGAATAATTAATCAGGAAATCTGCACGCATGTGATAGATGCTTGCTCGATGTACGGCGAGTGCATCTATCACATAGACTAAGGCCCCACTACCATGGGCTTTAAATTACTACAGACATAACTAGAAACCAAACTTACAATCATCATAGAGAGCAATAGGAAGAACAAGAGTAGAATGTGTCTGTCAAGCTGCTGAGAAGCAACTATCTCATCCATTTTCATGTCATTCTCATCCATGGCTCTTGATGTTTCATGGTTATATTGCTGGGTACGGCGCCTACATGTCTCACGTTGACCATCATTACAATTACTATTTAATGAGCAGGTGTGGTAGGTTGTCTGAACATCTTCAATATCCAAAGAGTCATTGCAATTGGTTTCTGTGGAAGATAATTACCGTATTTGGTGTTAACATACATCATCCAACAACTCAATAATTAACCTTACTTTTCTCTTTTTGCATTTACAGTAAAGTTCCATGTATACGGCGCACTTTTTTTCACCTCATCAAAAATCAAAAGTTGGGGGTACGCCATATACATGGGTACAGCCCGCTGGCGGTCTTGCTAGTGTGGATTGTGATCATTACACCGCGCCTTGTAAGGGCATGTGATGCACTATACTATTGTCCATATCTTCAGCAGCTGTAACCAATTAGCGTGATGTCTGACTCAAAATTGAGCGAATGATTCACGAAAGATACCATTTAAAAAATGTAATATTTCTGACACTTGCGATAGGCCAAGTGCAAACTAGGTTAGTGTAAGGATTAGAGACACCGAAAAAAAAAAAAATTTGATTTGTTTTATTGTAAGATGATCACAGTGGGATTGTCTAGCGAACATGCCAATCGCAAAATTCGATACGCGCTATTGCGGACATCAGATCAACAATCTGAGGTGCATTGAGCCAATTTGTATGCTGTTTGGTCAACTCGTACCCTGCTAAATCCGTCACCGACCAACTCGTACGCAAGTAATTACAAAAGTGATTTTTTTTTTCAAGGGGTTGGTCGTTTTTCATCGGGATTTTTACGCAAGATTTGATTTGAGGGATTGGATATTTTCAGAAAAAAAAACCCCAGAATCCCTGAAATTCAGAAAAGTCATTTCATTGGAAATGGTGTGCGAGTTGGCCGGCGTACGTACGAGTTTATGTGTGTGCGAGTTGGACGGCGTACGAGTCGTTCGGTGTACGAGCTTGACAGCGTATGAGTTGGTCGGCGTACGAGTTGAACGGTGTACGAGTTGGTCGGCGTATGAGTTGAACGGTGTACGGTACGAGCATTCGTTGGCCCTATACGTAGACGTGAACACGTGCCACGATCCAGTTGTTATGGTAATTTTAAGTTGGACACGCAGCGCTTGCAACACATTGTCTACTCACACAAATTAACATAACTGGAATTTAGGTACATACAGAACGGGAATGTATTGTCAGTTCAATATGTAGACTGCAGAGGAAGTCTACTACATGGTAGAGATGGAATACTGTTTGCACGTGTGCACAACAGAAACACTTAACGCATAACGGTAATACTGCTTTCGCTGCGCGGTGGTGCAGCGTGGTGTGGCACTGGTAGCCAAGGTAGACGCACTTCTGGTTGTTGCAAACTCAGGCAAAACATCGCTGAAAGTTGTGAGTTGGATTGAGGAATTCATTGTTTTTATTTTTCTTGCATTTGCAATTCTCAATTGAAATACAAATCACAAATGAGCTGAGAAAAATGAGTGCTGCAGTTTTCCATATTTTTCTGGTTGTCCACGGCTGAATTTTTTTTTTTGCCGGCTGATGTCAAAAGTTGGGGGTGCGCCGTATACATGGAACTTTACGGTATCTAATTTGTGAAAGGTCAATCAATGGTAACCAATTATAAACATTATTACGAGATGTTTAGTTTCTGCTTCAAATGTATTAGTTACTACGTGCAAATCGCACTACGTGCATCGGAGGTTATTGGACACATGTAGAAATTGTCATCTGAAACCAACAAAACTCATTTGACTGGATCTCAAACTGATGCTAAGTACATCCCTGAGTACCGGTACACTAAATTCATAGTTCCAAGATGTGGATGAAGCATGGCTGATATCAAGATCTTTTCTAATCAGATCTACAGTTCCTGCTACAAACCAGTGCTGCATCAATTACTTTAATGTAATAACCAATCCACAGTTTGTCTATTATCAATGAGATAAATATCAAAACTGTTCAACATTTTGAAACTGACCTTTTCTGGATGTTTTGAGCATTCTCTCTGTTTCTCCTGCTGATTCTGCGTTACCAGTGCAATCAACAGGATCTTGGTGCTGATAACGGTCTTTCCTGTGTAGCACTACCAGGGCAATGATGGCCATGCAGAAGTTTGCACACAGAATGATTAAAGATGCAATCAGCTGAGGGAAAATCACACAATCAATTCAGAATTTAGAATCTTGGAAAGGAAAACAAATAGTATACACAATCACAAGCTACCAGAGATACACATGCTCATTTAAGGTAGAACAGCCGTTTTGGAATTCTTCCCATTCAGTGTACTCAAAGCGCCCTAGTAGAAAGATAATGTATAGCAGTTCCTTTAAGTCCCTTGATAAGTTCCCCGTGCACAAAGTAGCACCTCATTTAAGTTCATTCATGCATTGATTTTGTTATGTAATGCCAGGGCGTTCCCTTCACGTACAACCTTTACGTATCTCTCTCTCCATTTTCTGCTCTCATATCATGAAGACGTGTTTTCATCGCAGTCCCTTAACTTAGTCAGCGTTTATAGATCTAATTTCAACAAGGCTGGACTCACTGTCATTGTGTACCACCTTGGCAGTAGCATACGGCTAAGAGGTACATCGCAGCGTTAAGTCCGATTTAGTTCCTTTACACTACTTTCTTGAACTTCAGTTAACTTTGTTCTAGTCCTCATTTAAATATACTTAGCGTGAGTGCTGCTCTTTCATTTTCGTTCCTTACTTATACTTGTAGCAAGGCGCAGCATAGCCTATAATTATTTTGTTCGTTCAGCATTAGAAGTTCATGTCACATCAACCCGCATTATTTATCATACATTATACAGATATTACAATTGAAAATGAAGTATGTGTACATGTATGTAATTTGGGCGACGTAACATGCCACTTCCATTGTGAGTCGATCCCCCTATTCTATGTGCACAATTTGACTTGACAATTCAAGTCATTGAGGTTTGACTGCACGTACATTCCAATCACAAATACTATAACAGGTTAAAACCTGGGAACGGTGCGAGTTGTTCATCACTTTTGCTGTTGTCCACAGGCTCATATGCAAAACCTAATCTAATGCCGTGGTTTAACAAATGAAGATGTACAATCTAATGCCATTCACCAATACTATTATGGGAAACACAATTTTTTTCCTCATGAAATCACTTACCTGGAAATGTCCATATAGGAAGACTGCTTGTCCACTACTTATATCATGGGTTGGTGGAGCTACAGCAACAATTAATGCTACCAGCAGAGTAGGCATACTGTGGCAAGGTATTGAAACATAAAGAAACATAATATCATTATTATTATTTATTTCTGGTAATGAAACCAAGGATTGCTCAAAAGCCAGGCATGTAACTCAAACTTAACAAACATAACAAGGAAATTCCAATCTTTACAAGACTTTGTGCAGTGTTTTTCTATTTTCAATGGCATAAGTGTGATGAGAAGGAAATCAGCCGATCCGAGGAAAAGTTGCATGCCTGAAAAGCGCCCTAGGCATTGTAGCTCGAGAGCCTGATGAAACCTTTTTATGGAAAGATGATGAGAAGAAGATACAGTTTTAGAGGTGGGAGGAAAACCCAATCAACTTGTGAACCGAGTAGGACTCGAACCTGGTCCACAGAGGTGAAAGGCGAGGAAAGAACTGCTACGCCAACCTGACTCCCTATGTTTAGTAATAAGCAATAATTGTATGGACTTTCCTTTTGCAATGTCACAGCCTGTGATTTACCAACCAAGGTTACCTACAAGGAGCCATCAATGTGAAGCAACAACATATAACTACTGATTATTGTGGTTTTGTAAATGTTTAAAAAACATTTATCTTAGTAAAACATTTACCTCAGTAATGGACAGTCAACAAAATATAACATTTGAACAAAGTGGTTAATCCCAAAAACTAAAAGATGTATTGAGTGTACCAACGAGTACCTATAATCATGGCAGTATAACAATCTAAACTTCAATCTCAAGGATGCATCACAAGTGATGAATAAGGACAGCTTAGACTAGAGAGACAGGGCAGCCAAGTACAAATTGTACATGATTGTACGGTTCTAGGGGGAGGGGGGCCTTTGTGTCTAGCACCCCCCCCCCCCCCCAAAAAAATGTGATTGAAATGAAAAAATATGCTGGAAAATGCTGGAAAATACTGGATATTTTAAATTATTATGTGCTATTTACTTGAAAATGCACGGTGTATGGGCTACAAGTTGCTACAACAAAGAAATAGCAGGAGTGAATGTTAGAAGATGATGTCAAGTGAAAAGGTATTAACCACCCCCAAAATATTGGCTCTAGAACAGCACCTCAATCATAGGTACTATACATGTACACATGAACAACACAACAATAAATGTGCCACAATTTAGTTGTGAAAAGGGTAATAAGGGTGTATAACAGACCTGCCAACCTTGAGAATCCGAAATGTGTATTCGGTGATGTCAAAATGGTTGACGTAAGGTCCGCACAATGCCACCGGTAGTTTTTGTCCGGCATGTCCAGCCACATGCAAAATGTTAAAAGGTGCACATACAAAATATTTGCCTTTCCATGAAGGTTCAATGAATTTAAAGATCTCCGTGTATTCCATAGAATGCTTCCACTTGATACTTGAAGCCATCTTCACCTCAAGTCATGTTAATATTCAGCTCACATCAGTAAAGATCATTCACAGATTGTGATTGTAAACACGCTTTCACGTGCAGTCGATAGTGCATGCACCACATACACACACTCAATCCAAATAGCCTTCAGCAAACGTTATGCCGATCATTCTGTATGCGAGGTTCTGATTGGTTTGTAATGTGCTCCCATGGAATGTGTGTACGTGTACATCTAATGCACCAATCATGATCGCCCTATTTTACACGTTCGTAATGTCGAACCTCATGTCACATAGTCTTGTTCGCAGCCGACTTTTTCTTGCTTTTTATTAGACTTCACAGTACAGCCGTTTTTTTTTATTTTTGTCCGTTCGTATTTTATGGGGATAAAAGCGTACTGTCGTATTTTTATCACATTTGCGTACAAAATACGCCAAATGCGTACTGGTTGGCAGGTCTGGTACAAGGGTCCATATCTTCTACATAAATGTGAGACAAGTTTGAGACAAATTACATCATTTTATCTGATATTAATGAATAATGAGTATTGACAGTAAAGCACTTTCAATTTGAAAATCAATAAATAAACTTACGCCCATCCATAGACATAGAAGGCAAATCGATATCGCAAGACGTAGCACAAACTCCTACATCTCATGACACACAATGCTATGGCTAAGAGTGCTGCCCAGCATCTTGAGCTGAATATACCAATCAACAGAACAACTGATCTGATGATTAGAAACCAATCATATTCACTGACCATACTGGCCAGCACAATACCAGTAGATGCAAGCAACTATAAAGAGAAAGAGAAATAGATATCAAGTCAACATTCATCTTCTAATTATCATAGAACACATGATATTACTCAATAACGTACACATTCAACAAAGTATTTCAAAATATATAACAATGTTGTGTTCAAATTTTGGATGCCACAAAACAGAACCCAAAATGTCCTGCATGGTTAAAGGGATGGTACAGAACTGGTTTTTGCGACAAAACTGTTGCTGACAGTACACGCGCAGCTGTTCAAAAGTAAGCGATATGTCGCGCGACTTTTTCCAAATTTTGTGATAAAAATCAAAATCAGACCTTCTCTTTTCCAAAAAAATTCCACCTTATATGCCTCATCTTCTTCGTGCTCGGAAGAATACATTTTGCTTAGGGGCCTACTGGTTTTTTTTTGCAGCTAGGGCGATCCTATATCCTCAGAAGGAGATCATAATGGCATAATTATGTTGTCTTTTCACCTGGCATCTATATAACCTTTGTTGGACGCCTCAAACAGTTAATTATATTTCTGGACCTCAGTTATTCTTTTCTTGTCCAGCGCGACAAGTCGCACGACTTTGTCGCGTACATGTAAACACGCCCATTGATTTGTGCACAGTTAAAAATACACGCGACATTGTCGCGTGACAAAGTCGCGTATGTGTAAATAGGCCTTTAGAAGGATGACATTATCATATTCATACAACAATTCCCAAAACTGATAAATAGTTTGCAATAAGTGTTTTGGCCATATTGGATGACATCTGCTTGCAACACAAACAGGTATTAACATTATTCAAAAACTGGCAGTTTAGATGGAATAGTTAGGACCAATCATTACTGTACCTGTGCCACAGCAAGATGCATAGTGAAGTGGTGGGGAATCAGCTTAAACCTCTTACTTAATAGGAAGACAATTAGGATCCATACCTACAAACAAAGACCATATCAAATCCTCTATTTAATATTAAATACTACATGTATCAGACAGTGGACAATATAAACCAGCTGCTTGGATGTCAACTTATAAAGGGCATGTGCAACATTGGTAAAGGTGACAGAGCAGCTACAGGCTGCTCACCATTTGATTTGTCATGGAATACAAACAAACCAGTGAAATGTTCAGCTCAATTCATCATTGGAAACAGTTGGGAAAAAAAACCAACGTTGCAATTGTTACGCCAATAGTTGTTTCATTTTTGATATTTCCAAGATCAAAAGTGTTTTGGTTTTTGGTTTTACTATTTTCTGGACAAATAAAGTATTTCAGGCAGAAATATTGCCACAGTATGTTTCTACCATTACCATTATACCTGTATAAAGTTATACGTCAATCTGTGAACATTTCTGCTTTGCATGTAGTTTGTTACCAATGTTGTACATACCCTTTAACATGTAAATCATCAGTGTACACAATGAATATCTGCCCAAGCCTAACAAGAAGGAACACACTCAAGGGGGCTGAGGTAAACAACTGTTTGCTGGTACTCATTCAAACCATTAAGCAAGTATTAACTACGATTCAGTACAAAAAGATAAGAAATTCAGTATTTCAAAGAGCCATTATAAATCAGAATCAAATACTTTTGGCTAATCTTTGAATTTTGTTTAGCAATGGGAGACTTTTGAGAACCGGTCTTCAAGTCAACACACAACAGCGCAGGTGCAAAACCATGCACGCATGCTCACAATTGCGTGCGCGTGTGCTGTTGACTTGAAGATCTGTTCTCCAAAGTGTCCAATTATCCACAAAAATACATTTTCATAAAAAAGATCACTCAAATGGATGAAAAAGTTCAGACTTGTGGTGCTTCTTCCAAATGTGTTCCAGAGAAAACAAGTTTCCACCCTTGTGCATCAGTAGATATGTTTGTATACTCACACAGCATGCAATGCCAACACATCCTATATCTACCATCACAGTGTTCATCAGCTGTTGTGACTCATAGCTTGTCTGTACTGGTAGGTTGACCATAGTAGCAGTAATGAACATCATGGGTGCTGATGCAAAAGTACACAGTACCATGGAAGACGCAATCTGTCAAATGTAACCAATAAAAAGTTGATTAATTTATTTATTGAAATGGTTACCAAATTCTCTTAATGAACTTTAGTGTAGATGTTAAATGTAAGAAAATGTTGCCCAGCATAATATGTTTATGGTACTTAATGATGAATGATGACATTATGAGTGCAGCTTGTTGCTTAGCATTAACATGTCCATATTATTGAATGCTTCTTGTTTTTGAAGGAGTCCTATTATATATATTTTGTCTACCATATCTGCAATTTCTTTACCTTCTTTTACATTATATATTTGTTTCTTAATTCTAAATGTTCAAATATTAAAATGCTTTTCAGATGCTTTCCATGTTTCAAGTTAAATGGCCTGACCAAAGAAGATTTGATAACAGGAAAGGTTTGGATAGCCCATGTTTCAACACTTGAAAACAAACAATTCAAACATTTAATGTTTAAGAAAATGAAGCAATAAGAAAATAAAGGTGACAGACACTGGATGTTATTAAAAGGAGACACAAACACAACATGAATGTGTAGCAAGTAACCTATATCTAAATACCTACTGCACTTTCAGACTGTTGGTAGAGAGTTGCAAACATGTAAACACTTGGTGCAGTTGGGATAGTACCATACAGGAAACCAAATGATGAAAAGCTATCTGTCAAGCTGGCATTATTTCCTCCAGGATTAAGAATTAAAACCACTTGACGAATGATAAGTGGCATTAAAATACTGAAAAGAAACATAAGAATTACATGTAATAAAACAAATAAGGCTTATCGTTTACTGACATGTACCAACACTCTATGCTCAGTGATATTTCAACACATGAAAAGCAGCTATTGCAATCTATCATTGTTAACTCTTATTTTTCTATTTTCAATTTTTGAGAATGAACATTTTCCATCCATCAAAACTAATAGGTTATGATTGATAGATTGGTTTACGTCTTTACGATAATGTAATACAACTGTCATCGCTATTACTTACAGTTTACATCCGATCAGAAGCATGGGTGTCAAGAAGAACAAACCAGGGGTCCTTTTCACCTTGCCTACCAAACCCGTTCCTAAAAAGAACAGGGCAGTAGCTGAGAAGGAGTTGGCCAAAACAGACAGGAAATCCGTGATGACTTGGGGCGGCTTGTGATCAAAAATAAAATTACCCACAATGCCAAGAATGACAACAATGATGATGGGATTGGTCACAAGGCCTTTAATGGCGTGGCCAATCTGGAGGAAAAATCAAACCAAACACAAATGCAAATCACCAATCTAATTGCACTGAAATACAAGATGTTGTACTTACAAAATGAATAGCCATACTACAGTCCATTTCACCAAATAGTGTGCAATAGTGTGCATATGATATGCCAAGCTTGGGACTTATACTACAAATTCACTGCATAACTACACTGTAAACACTTATTTCACAACACTTGCATGGTTTAAAATCAATTTGCAATCATAGACAACGCAAACATGAGCATTATGACAGGGGTTTATGTATGACACCTGTAGGATACATTCAATTCATTGTCTCTGACTGCCATTTTGAAAATATTTTAGCCCAGTGTCTTCAAACCTTCTTTTATTCAAACCCTATAAAGAGATAGCAATTGTTTTACTTCTAACAAAGAAGCTAACCGAGGTTGCAAGTTGCTTACAACTTTGATTAGTTGTGCAATGGAAAGTTACATAATAATTCTGATTTACTGGTAAAATAGATTTCTTTCAAATAATAACAGATAAGTCAAATAATAATTATAAATAATCCACAACAGTTTGTGGCTAAAAAAAAACTGACTCAGAAATGTTTGTGGAAATGTCAAAGCTGGAAAGTGGGCAACTTCAATACACAATCAAGTTGTAGCACAAGTGAACCTTGATTGTGTGACGTGACGTTTTGGGAAAATGACTGCTGAATAATTCTTTTTTGTTTGTATCATGCCAGTCACTGTTTAGCACATGGCCCAATTTATGTGCTTACGAAATCCTATTTCATGGGTTAGCAAGGACATTTCTGAGATGCACATGCATAGTTTACGTAACTAATGGTTTCTCACTTACTCATAGACATTTTACACTAATTAAAATGATGTAAAATTTAACACATTTTTATTGCACTTAATGCTAAATGAAGCCCTTGTGCTAACTAGGCAAGTGTGGGATGGAAGTTCTGGACCCCACATTTGATCATTTTCTCAATAAAACTTGTTTTAGGACGTTAACCAAGACACTTACCATAACAAGACGTGACTGGCGATGTGTTGCCTGTCTATTACGTTGGATCTCCATGGACAAGAAACCAATTGGATTGAGTATAGCTAGACTAATAGGACCCACCAGGTACAAATAGCTGACAAAGTCTGGATGCTGAAGCTTATATACTGAGGTGACTGCAAGAAACACACACACACACACACAAGATATTAATCTAAGTATACATGGAACAGATACTGATCACATTGTAACCATGGTCCAGCTGTTTGATAGGCCCTCCACAATACCAAAGTTGAAGATATTTGACTCTTCTGAACCAAGACGGTAGCAATTGTTAGTACATGGCGAATATATCCCAGTATGGATCTGTGTGCAACAATGTTCAGTTGCACATCCTCCATTGTCCTCAGTTTCAGTTGATTCAATCTACATGCATTGACAACTGAGACATACCTGGTTGTTATACATTACATTGATCTTGTTCCTATGTGGTTCATATCTAAATACATGCATAACATGTAAGGTACAGCTATGCATGAATCATCTATTCACCAAAAACACAATCAATGCATATATATGCACATGTACCGTACGATATTAATAAAGGTGGTTAAAAACTGATAAGTAATCAGAATACTCCAACGCATGCTGTGAAACTAACAGCAAGGTACATATATTGCTACAGCATAGAATTCCAACAGATCAGTAGCTCAAACTAGCTGAAATGACAGTTAATTGAAATAAAACTATTATTAATCAACGTTCTTGTTTGTTTAACACTGTTCTCACAAAATGTGTGCACTTGCGTTGCTTGTTACCATTGTTACTGCTATAACAATCTTTTTAACAAATCAAACATTTGTTCATACAATTAATAAAGTTAATCATCAAATAACCATTAGGGAAACTGACTGGCCATTTTTAAGACATCGAAAAGCAAACAAAGATATTTGACTGGAGCGGGATTTGAACCAGCGACCTCTGGAACGCTTCATTGGCACTCCATCAGTGATTTCAACAACATAGGGCCAGAGAGCTCATTTGGTAAGAGCACCGGTGTGGTTTTCCGGAGGTTGCTGGTTCGGTTCTGTACCAGGCAATATTTCTTTGTTTAATTTTCAATGAATTAATGAAGTTGGACGGTTCATGTGACTTACTGATTGGATATCCAAGTGCAAAGTCATTACTCTGAGAGGCAAATATTGCAAAGATACCAGCCCGTCCTATATCCATCTTCCTGGCAATGATTAATGTGCCAAAGAATACCAAGCCAAATATGATAGTCTTTGCGATGAGAATACTACACCAGAATAGCCAATTCACCTGCAAACAGGAAATAAACAATGAAATACCTTTAAGCAATTTTCAGAATACTACCAACCAACAAAACCAACAAACAAAATCACCATGGCTCCCTGCAATATGACACATGAACATGTGACATGTAAGCACCGGTAGACTTTTGGTAACTCAACCTGTGCCGGTGTGCATGTTATCCATAGTGGATAAATTCTTAGGGTAAGATCATAGAGAGACGCAATTACAACTTAAGCCGTGTTCCCATTGGACTTATTTTGGTTAAACCTGTAAATTGACAAAATTAAGTCCAATGGGAAGGCACGGTAAACTTACGTCCCTGTCAACTTACCGCGAACGTGATGTAAAACTAACAGGCCGAAAGTGGTCGCGGAAAACCTCCGCACAGCCACAGTAACTTACATGTAACAGGGACGCAAAAAAGTCCAATGGGAACACTTCCCGTGGGTAAACGGTACCGCGAGCATGCTGTAAAACAGTCCAGCTTCCTGTATTACGTCACCAGTACACGCAGGCTGTACAGCGAGCGCGCAAAAATACTTCCCCATCTCCTTGTCTTTAGCACATGTCATCAACATCAGCGGGCAAATGTGCCTTGAAAAATTGTAAGTGTACATACCGGTACGTACGTTTCTCATTCAAATACTTGTACTTAAAATGTGTCCGATTTGACAAATTTGGGCACTGAGATTTGGGTTTCTACATGGGTCCAATTCTTCTTCTGCTGTTCACTGTTTTGCTTGCTATATAGTCATGTGACATGGGCCATGTTCGTGTTTGGCACCGTCAGTATTTCCTTGAGATAGCCTTTTGAATTCGGTGACATCTAGCTTGCGGCTAGCTTAGGTTTATTGTGTGACACGTTGGTCTCTTTCATGGATACTTTTATGAGTAGAAACTAATATTTCAGTTTGATCTACATGCCGTGTGCGTGTGTCTGCTGGAAAGAATTAATGCCGACGCGCGAAAATAACATCAAGATATGAGTCATATCCTGCTCGGGTCAAAGGTGATTTGTCCACCGTCCGCAATGTGTGCACTTATTACGGCCAATAAACTGTCCGCGGTGGTAAATAAAAGTCCGAATGGGAACGCACAGTTAATTGACATGCTGGAATGTAGCGGCAAGTTACCATGTGGCTGCGGAAAAAAAGTCCAATGGGACCACGGCTTTAGATGCTCCTGTTTTGATGCCCTTTCAAATGTACAATACAATACAGATTATGCAGAACAATGTACATGACATATTTCAATTTTCAGTGAAAACTGTTTTTGCTCCTATTAATACTAAAAGCCCCTGTACTGCATAAATAAGAAAAGTTTCAGATTCTGGTTTGGTCAGAGCTTCAAATAAACTGGGGGCAAAAGTGGGTTTTTGAGAGTTTTCTTTTTTGGGGGGAGGGTGTGCAGTCTAGGGTCATGAACACAGGGTGTAAATGATGAGAGTTTAAGCCAAGTTGCTTCTCAACTGAACTCCAACTTATATTTTTTAGTAGCGAAAATAGAAGCAAACTGAACTCCTAAAACTTGCCCAATTGCAATGCAAATATTGGCCAGGTCAGACTAGATCAACGGACCAACAGCCCTGGAGGATCGACTACAGATAAATTAACCAAAAACTGCTTCAAAAATATGCTGGGTACATGTTCATGTATAAGCCCATCAATAGTATGACCAGAGGTGGTGCTTTATCACAATAGAAATTTCAACCAAACAATCTTGGCCCTCAGGCTTGTGGTGAATAAGAGACAATTCACTGCTGATGCAAACAATCCTAATACCATGCATTTGGAAAATTTAATTTGCATACATGTCTTCAGAGCTTTCCAGGAACATTGGTGGTCCATACAAGTTCAGTTCATTTTTTTTCAGATCAGTTCATTTTATTTCCACTCATGCAAGTCACTTCAGTACAAAATAAAATAATTGTACTTTAATTTAGAAGTACTTTTAAATGGGGGAATTAACTTACTTTAGGCACGTTCTCACACACCAAAAAGCGTGACTATTTGGGTCACACTCTCAAGTCGCGCTTTTTGTTGTGTTCCCACAGCCTAAAAAGCGCGACCCAAATCGTACCGGTACGATTTCTATCAAACTGCCCGTGCGCAGTGAAGCGTGAAGTTGGCATGCATCCTGCGCTAAACTCGCGGGCCCGCCTTGCATGATGGGATATAAAAAACCGGTATTTTTTGGTGCACCGTTCACACAGCAAATAATCGCGACTATTTGCAAAAAGACGCACTATTAGTGCCATCTGGAGCGCGCTCCAAATCGCACTAACAGTCGTGATTATTTGTGTCCCCACAAAAAAAGCGCGACTATTTGGGTTGCCCTCAAAATCGTCGCGCTGTTTTGGTGTGTGAGAACGTGCCTAATAAGTGGAGGAGGTCCCCAAGAAGCAGAGCTTGTGGACTGGGGACCACCTTAAATGAATTGTGTTCTGACATATTCTTGAAAATGACCATTTACATGATGTAATAGCTAAAGAAGTACAGTCGAACCTCATTAATACGAGCTCTCTTAAGACGAGATCTCGGTTAAGACGAGCATATCACGCCGGTCCCGACCGAGATGTGCACGTTTCTATGGGGAAATATTTGCTTAATACGAGCACTGATAATACGAAAAACCTTTTAATACGAGCGTTTTGGGCTGACCCAGTTGCGTGGAAGTCATTGTAAACAACCCATTTAATACGAGGATTTTTTAATCTGGCTTCTTTTAGAATCGATTTTCGGATTTCTTTGTAGAGATTAAGAAAAATCCCTCCACCATCAAGTCACCGCAGCGCTAATGCCCACTAATCCCCTCCTGCGGTTTTACCAGCGGCTTGCCCAGTGGAAAGTGTAAACAAAAAACAGACAATTAACGTACGGCCCATAGTATTTTCTTTTATTGAGCGTGATCCACGTGGGTTTTTTGGCTGTCACGAAAGTCAAAACCCGCCCGAGGAAAACGGCGAGGTCTTCCATTTTGTCGATTCGTTTTCGTAAGGAGAAAAACCTCTTCGTTTCTTTTTCAAAAATCAAACAAAGTCCACGCTAATTTCCAGACAATTTTACCTTGCTGATGACGTGTAAGAAGGATTTTGGTCACAACAAATTCTTCAAAGTGTAGCCAACATGTATCCGAACAAAATAATATTCCATGAACGGACCGATACGATCCGACTGCGGCCCGACCGATCGGCCGATGTTACAGCTACACGTGGTCACCATGCACGTGATCGGATATAATGTGGCTAAACTGCATCATGGGTTTTGTTCATGCAATGCTTCCGCATTGGTCACCGTTACAAAGTGCCGACATAGCGCAAATTTTGTGATTGGCTACATGAAGGGAAGGGGAAAAAAGACAGATGTTGGACTGCTAAAAAACCCGACATCTTAAAAAAAATAATCCGTATCAAAAAAACCAAAAAAAAACCCACGACCGCACTTATTAATTTAAGTTAAAATGGCGCCCTCTCGTGTCCATCAAAATATCACTGGTTCCCTGCGGTGCACATTGCTTCATACTGCACGCATTGTTTGCAATTAACACCGCTGTTGCAAGGGCTCCATAGGCGAAATCTAGTTTACGCGCATGCGCCAGTTTTTCATGGTGGGTCACTAAAAATGCATATTCATGAGGTGTGACCTCATAACGCCAGCTCTCAAAACGTCTCATAAACTTCTCCAAAATTTCGTAATTATAGACTTTATGGGCGGGTAAAAGGTGATGGAACTGTTGCATATGTATATTTCAGCTGGCAAATCGCCGAGAAAGAAATTTCTGGAGGTTCGGGTAGCGCGAAATACAAAAATACAAGCAGCGCTCTTTTCTCAAGAAAGACGACGGATTCCAGAAAAAGTTCGTTTTTAAGTCATGTTTTCTCAAAGAAAGGAAGTTTTCCTAATCAGGGGATTGGAATAGCCATTAAAACCAGTTCTTACTTTACCAAAGTAAGGCCTTTTTAAAGTATATAACCCCCACACCCGCTAGGAAATTAAAATAGAATGCGACATACAACGGGGCTCGTGGGGTGCTTTTCACGCGTGCAACGTGCATGCACCCATAGGCAACACGCACACTGTACTGTACAGTTAAACATGCACTGTACAGTACAGTATACTGTACATGTAGGCCTAGTGCGTATACAGGAGGGAAGAGTTGTTAGTTTACTGTAGAAGCTGGGCGGGTACCAGCTAACCAGCGTGGAATAATCTCCAGGAATTTCCATACATGTACATGTATATTATACAGATAAATTAATTACACAGTACATGTAGTTCGTTTGTCTGTTGTTGTTTTTTTACATCTGAAATGCTGATACAAATAAATAAATAAATAAATAAATAAATAAATAAATAAAGGCCCAGGCCGGGCCGCGGGAAACCCTCAAAATAAGAGAGAAAGTGATGCATGATGGTACATGGCATGTTCATATTGCACGGTTTCGCACCAACATTGAATGTGTACTAACGCAAAAGTGTATGGGTTCTGCACTCCATTTCCGTTACAAATGACTCGACAACGAATAGATCTTCATATTGAATACTAACAATTCTCCAGGAAAACTTCCAGAGACATTATGGAAGGCAAGCAAAGTGGCCAGTCTGTGGGACTTCGGTGTAAAGACCAAAATTTACGGCGGTTTTGAAACTCGAATTACACCAAACCCTCGATACTGGGCCGCCATATTTTAAGTTCAACAGGGGAAGAGTTGACCTTATTTTACATCATTTACAAGAAAATGCTCAACATTCATTAGGAATTTACATAAAAAGGTGTAAATAAATCATGCTAATTAAGCAGTGGAAAAAGATAACCACAAGAGGGCGCGCTTCATCAATGAACGCCCACTGTAACGCCCACGCACAGCCAGCTAACTAGATTTCGCCACGGAAACAGCGGTTTGGCAACCAACTTGTCTGAACGTGCGGTGCTAACGTTCGTCGCTGTCATCCACTCGCAATTTTCATGTCGTTTTCGTGTTGCATTATTTTTATTTACTTGGTTTTTATTATTCTTACATATTGTAAAGAAAATCCCTTTTACAACCGTGACAATGCAACAAAATGAAATTTATCAAGCAAATTTATTAAGTACTTCTAAAATGTAAACACGGACTTGACACGTAATTATGGGTTACCGGAGGGATAGTGCATGCTGTATGTGCAGTGTACCGCACACATGTGCATTTTGGTTGGCAAAATATGGATCCCGCATAATACGAGGCCCCGCTTAATACGAGCATTTTCGGTAAGTCCCGGCGACCTCGTATTAACGAGGTTCGACTGTACATACGCAATATTTAAGTTCCATTAATGCTACATACAAAGAGACTCAGGACAAACATGCAAGACAGAAAACGAGAGGCTAACAAGTCCCATCTATATAATTACACATTCTAGAGTGAGGCGACGAACATTGTATAACAAAGTGCAGCGAAGGGTTGCAGACTACATGTTTAACTTACCGTGCTAAAATCCATCTCTATCATTGCTTTGAAGACCAATGCTGGCAGAGCAAAGTAGGAAACATAGTTGCCAAGTCCCTTGGCATTGGTAGGTGAGATGACTTTGCTTCTCCCAGCAATGTAACCAAGGAGAATGACACCAAAACATTGTAGTATAGCTGGGTAGAGGTCATTGAATGGACTGCTATGTGGAGGTCCTGTAGTATTATGCATCTTGGTATCAATACTTCATACAGATGGGCTGGTCCTGTTGAGTGTAAATGTAAAGACAAACATCAACATTCTTATTCATAAGTGATTTTTTGTTCAACGTGAATCATGTACTGGGATCAATATATTTTGTTTGTCAACAGCCCTGCTTCTGTCCGACATGTCTGATACAGTCGAACCTCGTTAATACGAGGTCGCCGGGACTTACCTAAAATGCTCGTATTAAGCGGGGCCTCGTATTATGCGGGATCCATATTTTGTCAACCGAAATGCACGTGACGTGTGTGCGGTACACGGCACACACAGCATGCACTATCCCTCTGGTAACCCATAATTACGTGTCAAGTTGGTGTTTACATTTTTAATTTTTTAGAAGTAATTTCTGCTCAATAAATTTGCTTGATAAATTTAATTTTGTTCAATTGTCACGGATGTAAAAGAGATTTCATTATATGCAAGAATAATAAAAACCAACTAATAAAAACCATGGCGGCATGAAGACAACATGAAAAATTGCGAGTGGATGACAGCAACGAACGTAAGAACCGCAAGTTGGTTGTCAAACCATGTGCAGTAAGAAGCAATGTGCACCGCGAGGAACCAGCAACATTTTTTATGGACACGACACAGGGCGCCTTTTTTAACTTAAAATAATAATTGTGTTCGTGGTGTGTTTTTTTTTTTGACACGGATTATTTTTTAATGATTTCGGCTATTTTTTTGCAGCCCAACATCTGCTTTTTTCCCTCCCTGACTCCATGCAGCCAATCACTAAATTTGCGCTATGTCGGCACTTTGTAATGGTGACCAATCAGCGGAAGCGTTGCATGAATGAAACCCATGCTGCAGTTTAGCCACATATCCTATCACGTGTATGGTAACCAAAGATTATATAGCGCTACGTGCAAGATGGGGAACTCTCCCTGAAACGCGTAATCGCCATGGGCGCCGGGGCGCGCTCCACGTGCAAAAGTAGGTCCAGAAAACCACAAAAAATCACTGTTTTTATATTCAGCTGCTTCACACCAATGTAAAATATTTCTATTTACAATAAACAATAGGTTTTAATCGAATCCGGGCCACAATTTTGCCTAACACTTCACTTTTCTTTGATAAATCTTCCAGCTCCCTAGACTAGCAGGCTAGTCGTAAGTCGTGGTGATCGTCTTTTCTTTCACGCAACTCTCGCGAAACCGCGCGAGACTCATGGCTGCGGCGAGAGTTCGGCGCAGGACCACTCGAAAATAACGACTAGCCAAACACAATTTCAGTTTGTACACGTCCTATGCGCTCTTTTCACGAGAGTTGCGTGAAAGAAGAAACGATCACGGCGACTTACAACGACTAGCCAGCTAGTCTACCAGCTCCCATATGTCTTGTGTACAAACTACTCGCTATTTGCACACCAAAATGGCGGATCGTGTATAATTTGTATGGAGAATGGCGACCTCCATGCCAATTACCACACGCCCTATGGTCAGTTTTACATCTTGCGCGTAGCGCTATGTAATCTTTGATGTAGCATGTAGCAGTAACATTACATGAACGTACAGCGGTCAGCTGTTCGGTCGGGCTGTAGTCGATTCATATCGGTCCGTTCATGGAATATTATTTTGTTCGGATACATTTTGGCTACACTTTGAAGAATTTGTTGTGACCAAAATCCCTTTTACACATCATCAGCAAGGTAAAATTGTCTGGAAATTAGCATGGACTTTGATTTTTGAAAAAAGAAAAAGAAAAACTGTTCTTCTTATGAAAATGAATCGACAAAATGGAAGACCTAGCTAGCCGTTTTACTTGGTTGGGACAACCACCTTTGTGACAGCCAAAAGAACCCATGTGGATCACGCACAATAATAAAAACTATGATGTGCCATACATTGTCTGTTTTTTATAACACTTGCCTAGGGCTGTAAGTTTACGAATAATTTTGTAACCGGTTACCCGTCTGTTTTTTCAGTTACGGTTACGATTACCCTTATAACAAAGAAAACAAAAGAAAAAAAAAATTGTAAGTTTGGGTCTTTCAGGAACTTGGTTGACAACATTCTTTTGTCACAACATTTGGCAGTGGTAGACATAGCAAAATGTCTGGTCTTTGCTTTGCAAGCCTGCTGGCACAATTTTCAAAAGATCATTGACTTTTTTCTTTGAGAACTCTAGAAGTGTCTATGTTTCAAAAAGAAGAGGCCATTAAAAATATACTTTTCGATTAATCTAACTGGGAAAATGTACCCGGGTACCCTTTTGAACGGTCGGTTAACCAGATAACCGGACTTGCCCCTGGCAAGCCGCTGGTAAAACCGCAGGAGGGGATTAGTCGGCATTATCGCTGTGGGGAAATAACCTTTCGGTAACATGAAACAACGGCGACTTGAGGAAGTTGAGGGTGGTGGGATTTTTCTTAATCTGTACAAATAAATTCACCAATCGATTCCAAAAGAAGCCATATTAAAAAATCCTCGTATTAATGGGTTTCACGCAACTGGGTCAGCCAAAAATGCTCATATTAAAAGGTTTTTCGTATTATGAGTGCTCGTATTAAGCAAATATTTCCCCATAGAAAAGTGCACAACACAGTCGGGACCGGCATGATATGCTGGTCTTAACCGGGATCTCGTCTTAAGAGAGCTCGAATTAATAAGGTTCAACTGTATATGGGAAGTATGCTACATGTAATTACTATGTAAAATTAAAAATAGCCTACATGTGCTATAAATATAGCCCATAGGCAAAATAGTAGGATGAACATAAACCAAAATGTTCCAATAGGGCTCCGCGCTCGAGCTATTTATAGAATACGCCCTTTGTTATTGACAGCTATAGTTACCCGGATGTTCGGACAAACTTCACAACGTTTACGTGTAAGTTAATGGGGCCACGTGCGACTTGTATGTCCGAACTTCTGAATGTGACGTCACGAGCGCGGAGCCCTATTCTATGTCAGGTGACAGTGTACAGTGTGCCATGTATATGAAAAGCGAGGGGAATAATTTCATTTTGTGCACAAACCTATGGGACCGACAGAGGGCATTACAAGAAAAATGGCTACCGCTGCATTTGAAGTGTATCATTGTACCTGTAGGTAAAACAATAACATTGAAAATCTCACTTTTCAGATATGCTACCCTAGTGTTATACACCTGAGATTGAAGTTCATCATGAGTCATGACTTGCATCCAATAAGTTAACTCATGGAAGAAATAACCCTTTTCTCATAATAATGGCCGTCAGTGGAATTCTTTCCAAACTCGGGGTTTTTACCATCAATATATAAGAATACTAGATGACAAACCAGTTTTTAAGCAAATTGGGGTAACATCCTGACAGCTACCACATTAAAGGTAGTTTCATACTTTGGTAAGGCACCAAAACAGAAATGTTCACAGATTTACGTATAACATGAAGATGGTGGTGGTAGAAACATACCGTTTAAATTTTTTCGTCTGAAATGGTTATTTATCCAGAAATTAGTAAAACAACGACCGAAAATCTTTTTGATCTTTTAAAAGATCAAAAATAAAAGAGAAAAGACTTAAAGATAGTATCATACTTTGGTTTTTGTCAAAGAAGTACAGATTCATGGACAAAAATATCAAGGAAGATACAATCACAGTCATCTGTGAAAATTTCAGTCCCATACGGTGCCCACTATTTGAGAAAACAGTGAAAAATTGCCACAGCATTCCTTAAGTCTTTTCTCTTTTATTTTTGATCTTTTAAAAGATCAAAACAATTTCCAGTCGTTGTTTTACTAATTTCTGGATAAATACACCATTTCAGGCAAACAAATTTTAACGGTACGTTTCTACCATACCACCACATACCCTGAAAGTTACATGTAAATCTGTGAACATTTCTGTTTTGGTTTCTTACCAAAGTATGAATACTGTGGCTGTTTTTTACTGTTTTCTCAAAAAGTGGGCCCCGTATGGGACTGAAATTTTCACAGATGATGCGGCGGCGATCATTGCACAATTGAAGCGCCTTGGTTCTGACTCCTTCTCTTCCTAGCTGAGCTCCATGGAATGTAAGTAATTAATCACAACTCACTAGATCGCGCTCACAGTGGCAGGATGAGGTCAAGCTTTTCTTACTGTAGAAGTGAACCTGAACGGTGGAAATCTCCAAGACGGCAGGGCCAGCTAGACTAACGTTAGACAAGCAGGCTGGGCTGTATTGTCTAATCTGACATGGGGAGTGCCGAGTTGAGAGTGGACATAACGTTAACGTTAGTGAATAGTGGATTTACAATTACAATGACAGTGTATCTCTTCGTATTAAAATTGAAAGCCGATTTAATCATCCGAAAGAATTGCTTCAACAGTATAAAGGCAATATACTTTACCTCACGTGTCCTGCCAGCTGAACGTTCCTGATATTTATTTGCATAAGATAAGCCGAAGCCGCACTTGTAAAAAAAATACCGTATGGTATGTATGGTACACGCGTTTTTCCTCGTGATGATAAACAATGCACAGTCAATGGTATTATACAATAATATAAAAGATCGAGGTACGTTGGGGGCGCACTTCAAATTATTGAAGTTTTTGAAGCATTCCTTGCGCTGCGGCCGTACTGAGCATGGGTAGTACATAATACATGTACATCAGACTACTATACTAGGGACTCTGGTGCAGATTAGACTACAACATGCTTCTCATGCAGACCAAAATAATTTCCCATCCATAAACAATGGCCAATTAAATAAAAAAAAATATCATTATAAATACTCACAAGTTTGGGACACAATCAAACCATACATCAAAATAAAGGTGAAATCCATTTTCATTTTTTTTTTAATTTTCTTTAGGTTTATCTATGACTTTATGAGAAAAGTCCATCCAAAGAAAAAGTAACCCCCAAACTGCACTACCAGAAAAGTACACCACCGGCGCACCCAGGATTTTGTCTTGGGGGGGCTCAAAGAAAATTCCCCCCCCCCCCCCCCCCCATTCCTCCTCTCCCTTTCCCTCCCCCCCTTTTTTTTCTTTTTTTTTCCTTTTTTTTTCTCGTTTTTTTTTTCAGGGACCCTCTTGGGGGGGGGGGGGGGGGGGGGGGGGGCTCAAGCCCCCCGAGCCCCCCCCCCCCCCCCTGGGTGCGCCACTGAAGTACACCCCTCCACAGCATGGCAAAAGCCTAAGCTCAAACAAGCTCAAATAATGTGAAAGTCGAAACTCTGGGTACCGGGTTCCATCACTTATTTTTTGTTTACAAGACATCCGGCATAGGGCTCAGAAAATGCTTTTATGAACGAATGAACTCAGCGGAATGTTTGGGACATTAAATAGCCAGTGCGATGCGGCTTCCCCGGCCGTATAGGGCCTTAACGAAACTAGACTTGAGGCTAGGATTGACACTTATTTCACTACCGCCATTATTTTGAAGCCTACAAAATTAAACGAAGATATTGGGCCAGGGAAAGGCTTCCGGGCAGCAAATCTCGGGGTTAAGCAAAGTTTGGATTGTGAAAAGGGACCACTGCGTACGCCATGCGTACAGAGTGGGAGGGGGTGGGCCGGTGGGGTAACTGAAAAAGTCGGCATTTCGTGCGTACTTTATGGACGGCCCTTAATAGACCTTATGCATCGTTATAGACCTTATTCACAGTGCATCTCTCCTGCGTTCGAAGCACTCCAACCAAACCATGGAGGAAGGAAACAGATTCCTAATTACTCCATGACCAAATTAACAAAGGCTTGGATTCAATAGTCTGTTACCAGTTTTCTTTTTAGAATTGGTGTTATATTTTCCGAAGGGTTTACATGTACAAGGAAGGCGAGAAAATGGATCCGCCACGATTAAGGCCTATTAGGCCGTGTCCCAAATCGATGTCTGCCGGCGGCCATGCACAAATTACATACGCCCTATGGCAGCCACTAGCCAGTGACTGCAGCCGTTTCCATAGACTTGTGCGTTATTTGCGGCCGCAGCCAGAGATTTGGGACACGGTATAAGGCTTCTTCAATTGAGAGTGCCGGCCTACTGGACATGCTCGAGTGATTTTGTGTGAATAGTGATCGACAATAACTTCACTCAAATACTATGGTAAACTTAGACGTTTGTGCTGGCCTAATGGTTAGGGCATAGCTGGATTCTGAGTCGCTTGCACCGGGTTCGAGCAACGAGGCGACTCAGAATCCCACTTCTTTAATACTTATTTATTTTTCTTGTGCCACTCGTCAGGTATAAGTAATTTTATAAACGGCTGCGATTTCACCAACGCTTCGTGGCTCGGTGGGATAAGCGACGGTACCACCGCTCAGACTTCCGGCAGTCTGGGTTCGATTCCCCGATCCTGACTCTCTGATATTGAATGGAACATGGCATGTGCGGACCCTGGCACCGCGATGGTCCAGGGGCCGCCTTGTTTCTCCCTCTTAGTCCTTCAGAGCTTTGCATGTCAGGCTAAGGTCTCAATGGTGGGGAGGATATGCAGTAGTCGGCTTGCCAGTAAGCCACATGGGTACTATTATGGGAGCCGGTAAGCCGGGTGAAAGAATCCCGGTGAATCGCGTGCCCCTGAACACCTGACGGTCTGCTTAACTTTTGCTTTTTTCCCCTTTGCAGTGAATGGTTGGTGGCTATTGCAGTGTTATTTTTATTATGATATTCATTATTATTATTATAGGTTTCCGGTCACTTTCGGCAAAGGGGCCTTCCATAAAGTACAATCAATAGCATAGAAGATTGAAAGCCCTGACGAAGACCCAGTAGGGTCGAAAATTTGGCCAACCCTTCAATTGGTGAGCACTTTTTTCTTATCTCTTCTATGCTATTGATTGTTTTCAGTGCTACGCAGTTCCTCCACTTCACTTCCATCATGTTACTTCCATAAAGTACGTACGCATGAAAGGGGGGAGGGTGGGGGGGGGGGGTTACTGATGCGTACGCCATGCGTACAGGGGGGGGGATCATGCCAATGCAAAAACGAAACATTTGCATAATCATATCGAGCGAAAAGAGAGAAAAAAATAGAAAAAGAAGCAGCGGGATTGTTTTATTGTTTCCTTTTTTCTTATTCAACATAATAAAAAATAGTAAAATACATCTGTAATGTATACAAACCTATTACACTTTAGTCATTTCAAAATTTGAAAGTGACGTCCCAATAACGGTTCCGGCCCGGATTACTGTGACATTTTTAATGCTGCTAAAGCGAGATACCACGACTGAAGTGAAAAACTTAATGATGGAACGCTTATGCTTACAGAGGGGGAGGGGGGGGGGGGGGGTCAAAAAGTCGGCATTTCGGGCGTACGTACTTAATGCGGGACGGCACAGAGCTATAGATGCATTGTTATAGACCTTATTTATGGTGCATCCATCACAGTGCATCGTTCGAAGCACTTCAACCAAACCACGGAGGAAGGAAAACAGATTCCTTCCATGACCAAACAAATGCTTGGATTCAAATTAGTCTGTTACCAGTTTTCTTTTTAGAATTGGTGTTATATTTTCCGAAGGGTTTACATGTACAAGGAAGGCGACAAAATGGATGCGCCACGAATAAGGCCTATTAGGCCGTGTCCCAAATCGATGTCTGCCGGCGGCCACAAATTACGCACGTCCCCATGGCAGCCACTAGCCAGTGACTGCAGCCGTTTCCATAGACTAATTATTGTGCGTCATTGCGGCCGCAGCCAGAGATTTGGGACACGGGCTTAAAGTCCCCGTACGGTGCCGACTTTTTGAGAAAACAGTTAAACAAAAAACGCCCACGGAATTTCTTCATTTTTCTTTTCACCATTATTTTTGATTTTTTAAAGATAAAAAATATTTCCGGTCGTTGCTTTTACTAATTTCTTGAAATACAGCATTTAGGCAGGCGGACAAATGTTAACGGATGTTTCTACCATCACCATCTTCATACCCTGTAAGTTATAGGTAAATCTGTGAAGATTTCTTTTTTGGTCAGTTCTACCAAGGTATGATAACTAAGCGGCCGAACCTACGACTTACCATCTTTGCTATTTCTTTTAATTTTGTCAGCTCTATTTTTAATAGCGGCTTTTAGTGACACCGTGACCTCACTTACCAACATACGAGCGACGTTTGAAAGGCCGTGGGTTCCCAAATAATAGAGACAGTGTTTTCGAAGATGATAGAAACTATTGTTATTCCTTTGTCACTCTTTGTGAAATTTGGACCTCTTATCAACTGCATGGTATAACATGGAGGTGAATCAATGGACCCAACCCATCATGTAAATTATCGGGCTAGTTATTTCTTCTGACCATCGTTGAAGAATATCTTTAAGATGGACTAGTCCAAAATAAGGAAAGTAATTTCTGCCAGAAAGAGGTCCAACGTGTTGCTGCCCTTGAAAAATCACTTTGCCTTATAGCTACTCCTGCAGCTACGGTGCATCGGAAGCAGTATAGTGTAGACACGTCCTCAGACCTGGGGGTATGATCCTGTAGCTGGGTGGTACTTTCATATACGTTTGTGCACAAAATCATTTTTATGAACGGTAAATAACAAGTGAAAACCTGGGGTATACCCCCCCCCCCCCTCCCATGATCTACGCCCATGATCGGAAGACAAACAAGATGATGTGAAAAAAGGAAATGAGGAAGAAAATAAAAACTGTTTTGGTGGAGAGTGGTTGACTTTGGTCAATAGTGTGGTTTCGTATTCAGTGCGAGATGCGGTGGTTGCCGTCGCCATGTCGCCATGACACATGACACTTCGGGCGCGCATTACATTATTCACAGTGTGAAATGGACTATGCATATCATGCTCAAGACGGCAACGAATGGTGGCGCAGGAGGAACATCGAACATCAGAAATATATTCCAACATTGTGATGTTTGATATATCGTACATCACAAATTCACAAATATTTGCGCAGTTTTGTTATGCGATGTTTGCACATGCATTATAATGACGTATAACGATACATCGTACAACACATACCTGCGCACATTTTCATTTGTGTGTTTTGTATAGTGGCATGATTTTTTTTATGAATAATCTTTGTTTGCTTTAGTTTACGATAATTAAAAATCAAGTGAAATGTACACAAAAAGTTATTAAACAGCAGTCACTCAAAAAGCGCAATAACAGTATGCAGTTAATGGTTGCTCTCTCTCTCTAGGTCGTCCTCAGACGAGGCTTCCATCGTCGCTTCCAGTCATTCCGGTTTTTAATACTTCCGGCCAGCTCGCTGGTGCTTTGCACTCCTGCGTCCTTCTTGAGAACGTCCAGATATGTTATTGTGGGACGTCCTCGTGCCCGGCAGCCCGGTGCCCCAGCACCAGTTTGCTGGCCGGCAGCTCTTGGTGTTCAGCACTACACGTAGCATTCTAGTGTAGCACCCGTCTAGAGCCTTCTGCAGGGTTGGCTTCAGGGTCCAGCATTCACTGCCATAAAGGAGAACAGATTCCATCGTCGCGTAGAAGAAGCTAAGTTTGACTTGTCGGGGGAGGTTGGAGTTCCATACACTAGCCATGCCATTCAGGGCTCTCCATGCAAGTGCCTTCCTCACTCTTAGATCTTGCTCTGTCGAGTTAACCCATGAGCCCAGGTACATGAAGTCGTTGACTTCCTTCAGAGCAGTGCCTCCTGTTGTTGTAAGGAGTGGGTGTTCCGCTTGGATGTTATAGGTGATCACCTCAGTTTTCTTGGCATTCAGCCGAAGGCCTGCCTTGGCACACTCTGACTCCACTCTGCTCAAGAACTCTGTGCTTGATCCATGTGGTTGGAAACAAGACAGATGTCGTCCGCATAGTCCAGGTCAGTCAGGACTACTGCAGGGTACCTTCTTGACCTCCCTCGTGTAATAGGGAGGCCAAGATCCTGCTCTCGCCCGTTGATGGCCTTCCTGAGCGCGTAGTCCAGGACTATGACGAAGACGAATGGGGTTAAGGTATCTCCTTGCATTACCCCAGCAAGGATGTCAAACTCCAAACTGTCGCCATCTGGGGTCACAACCTTGGCCCGTGTACCTGCGTACATGGTATCTATCGCCCAGATCAAATTTGAAATCAATGAAGCACAATACAGCCGAAAGGTTGTTCTTCTTCACCTCCTCAATTAGTCTCCTCAGGGCCAGAATCTGGGCTAGTGTTGTCCTCTCCTCTCGAAAGCCGTTTTGGTTTTCCCTCAGGTGAGGGTCGATGGCATGCCGAATCCGGTTAAGTATCATGCGGTTGTAGACCTTCGCCGCGATACAGGTCAGGCTGATGCCTCGGTAGTTGTCTGGTTTCGAGAGGTCTCCAGATTTGGGCACCGGGGTGATGTTGGAGAGAGACAAAATATCAGGCAGTTTGCAAAGCAAGGTTGCAGAATTCAAGGAGGATGTTGTCGAAGCCACACTTCTTTACGACCTCTGGAGGTATGGCGTCCGGCCCAGCACTCTTACCCACTCTCAACGTGATCTTAGCCTTGGCAAACTCAGTGACCGTGAAGGGACCGTCATTGATGTTGAGGTCATGAAGAAATGATGGTATCTCCTCTTCCAAAACGTCTGATGTTGTGCCCAACAAATTCCGGAAGTGGTTGTACCAAGTCGCCACCCTCTCCTCAGGGCTGCCCCCTTCGACCTGTCCCTCCTTGGTCCTCTTCCATCCGGTCATCTCATTGATGACCTTCCACGCCTCTCCGTAATGCCTCTCCGGCTCCCCATGTGCAGCCTGTACCCTCTCCATCAGTTCCTCCCCCTTGATCTTGTCATTGGTTCTGAAGAGAAGTTGTTTGGCCTCATTCAGTACCTTACGTTTCTCCCCAGTAGGTTCTTTGGCAAAATCAAGTTGTGCTTCTTCCACCTTGCCCTGTGCTGCGACGACCTCGTGGTGTTTGGACCGCAAGGTGATTCTGGTTTTGTCCAGGACAGGCACACACACCCTTGCTGCCTCCTCGTTGGCGACAACAAAACGCCCGTTCTCATTGCTGGGCTCTGCTCTGCTCCTACGTCCAACTGCTGAAAGCGGCATCCTTCTTATACCTGGTTTGCTGGCCAGGGTCGGTCGAGAGTGCTTTCCAGTCATACCGGGTCCTGGAACTTGGCTTGGGGGCCCTGAGGCTCAGTCGCACCCTCGTGGAGACCACGCGATGATCAGAGCCAACAGTGGTGAACGTGCTGTAAGGTTCAGCGTTCAGGATGGAGATCCTCGACTTTCGTCTCACTAAGATGTAGTCCAGCTGACGGTGTTCACATGATGCTCGGTCCCGGAAGGTCCACCTCTTGCCTGTTCTTTTCCGGAAGATACTGTTCGCTGCTAGTAGTTGATGTTCCATGAGAAGGGCAGTGCCCCATTACGGTTGGTAGAGTCTTGGTAGGGGAAAGGAGCGTCCTCTGGTCCGATCCTTGCATTAAAGTCGCCCAGGCCTGCAAGGAAGTTGTGTGCTGGGACGTCATGGACAGCTGTTGTGAGGTCCACGTAGAACTGCTCCACCTCCTCAGATGGTGCCACATTGGTGGGCGAATATACAACTATGACAGTTGTTACTGGGTTGCCTGAGAACTCAGCTATGAGGATCCTGCTGGTATGAAGGTAAACCCGGCGGAGAGCCTTACGTGCCCGAGAACCCATCAATAGCCCTACGCCACCTGTCGCAGCCTGGGCCTCGTTTCGCCATGCGTACGCTGTGACAAATGTGCATCTCTCCACTTTGCAGTAAACAATCTGATCGTCTGTGTGCACTCTTCTGTGCTCCTGGATCCCCAGGATCGCCACTTCTCTTGTCTTCGGACTCTTCGCACAGTGTGCTAGTTCCTCCAGCCTAGCCTCCTCTCTCACTGTGCATGCATTGAAGGTTCCCATTATAAATGGTCTCCGACAGCGCATGAGTGCGTTGGATGTAGTGCTGTGATCGGGCTGGGCCCTCCCTCGCGGGTTTAAGATCGTGTCGTCATAATGTCCTCCAGGAGGAGGACCAGCACCACCATCAGCTGCGATGCTCCTGCGGACTCCCGCAGCTGGAAGTATAGGATTTGGGATGACTTTGTTCTCCATGGTTGGCTTTACTATGCTCATTAAGGGCTGTGGGGCGCAACTCCTCGCAGTCCTGGTTTAAGTTCAGAGTGACCTTCTCCAAGTTGGGATGCCGACCATGGCTTTGAGCCTCACCTGCCCATGCTATTTAACTATAGCAGTGGTTTTGAAATCAGTGTGATCCTTCTCCTAGGTGGACTACCTTCCATGGCTTACGAGCTCCACCTGCCCGGGTTTTGAAATCGAAGTGTACCTTAGATGGACTACCTTCCAAGGCTGTCGAGCTACATCTACCCGAAGCAACTGGTTTAGGCGCCAGTGACCCGCATTCAACCCCTCTTTGTTAGTGTAAACAGGTCCGCCAGGGCTCAGAAGCTAAGCCAGACGAGAAGTCCAGGAGTAGGACTAGGTTGTCAGAGGCTATCTGGTTCAGCATGCCATATGAGTATTTTGTAGGAAGAGGGTGCTTGTCCCCCAATTCCGCCCCCGGCAATAATTTTACAACCCATTAGAACCCAATAATTCGCCCATAATGTCCTGTGTCATGGCGGCAAACAAAATGCGGAAGGACACTATACGAAAAGGAGGACTCGATCATCTACTTCTAAGACAACACGAGGGAGTTCAGCAGCTAACCTCCTGGACTGGAGAGAGTTCTTCCTCGGCCGATGACATGGCACCATCGCCATGGGTCAACCAAGGTCGCTAGCATTGGAGAATCGAAAGAACTTAAGCGACAAGTCTCAGCTCCGTACAACCGTTTGCAAAATGCTTGCAACTCGGAAAAATAAATTCGCAGAGAATAATGTTGAATTGAAGATCTTAAAAATTAATTGTTGATTATTTATTGATTATATTGATTAAAAAGCCGCATCCTCTTTGAGTGATCCACCATGTATGTATAGGCTATACTGTTTCTCAGGTTGCAGCATTGCTGCGAGTATCGATAAAAATTATCCCTATATTACCATATAGGTAATGGCAATTCTGACTGCCAAACGAACAAAGATAATTGACTAGGACACCACCACTGGGGCTGGATGGCTCAGTTGGTAGAACGCATGTACAGCATTCAGGACGGTCGCTCGGGTTCGAATCCGGCTCCATGCAAGTCAATCTTTCTTTGTTCACCTTTCAATGTTAAAAATTTCTTTACAAGGGACTGTTTGCAACAATAAAAACTGTTTGCGAACTATTTACTGCAATTTGTTACGAGCCTGCTGACGAAACCCCTTAGGCCCTATAACTTGTTTTCGCAAACATTCGCGTCGTTCACGGTAATTGGATTCTTTAAGGGGGTATCTCACTGAGCGGCGAATGCTTACGAACGTTGCGAATTTTGGCCTCGCCAACCTTTCTGACGAAAGTTGGCGAAAATCAGGGTTTGCCTCTGCCATTTGTGGCATTTAGCGACAAAAAGCAACATTTTAGCGAATGTTTGCGAAAGGCAGGTTGGCGACTATATAGCGACTGTAAGCAAATGTTAGCGAAGATTATACAGGGTGTCTCAAAAAAAACTATACACTTTTGAAATGGCTGCCAAATATCAAATTATATGATTTTTCGTGGAAAGTTTTATATGTATGGAAAGCTCAGACACCCAACTTTCATATGAAATCAACAAATTCCGAAAATGATTCACGCTTGGGTGAGCATTGCTCACTTTTGTAAAGGGTATGAAAATTAGGTTGCGCAGGAATTGTCCTTCCAATTTGTGATAAAAACCTTCAATGGATAGTGAAGAATTACCCCCTCCGCCTCTCCAATTCAAGTCTCCTAAGATTTGTTAAACATCTCATTGCATAACTTAATATCCAGGTGAAGATTATTGAATCTTCAAAAACGGTTTGGTGAAAAAAGGAAAGTCACATAAGTTGTCTACTTATTCTTCAGTACATGGTGATAGCAACAAGTCCAAATTTGGGAAATGAAAGAATTTGGAATAAGGGAATATTTTGCAGTGGAGATCAATGCATATGAATCATCAAGATGCACAATCACACCCAGGAAGGGGGAGAGAGAGAGAGGGGGGAGGAGGGGGCAAGTGTCCTCTTGAGCCTTATCCCACCCAACCAACAAAGTCTTATACCCTATCTCACGTCCCCTGCATCATGTAGCATAACCCCATCCTGCCTGACTCACACCCCACTGTGTACCATGAAAAGATGCAATGCTACAATAATAAATGCAATATCTATTCACTCATGCATAAAATGTAAATCCCATAAGACACATATTTCACTCAGCAGACCCAAGCCCAACACAATTGATCCTAATTTGGTTTAATCATGTACACTTCCGTAAGCTCCAAAGGACTTTCCTCTCACAAATTGAAAGGACAATTCCTGCGCAACCTAATTTCCATACCCTTTACAAAAGTGAGCAGTGCTTACCCAAGCATGAATCATTTTCGGAATTTTTTGACGTTATATGAAAGTTGGGTGTCTGAGCTTTCCATACATATAAAAATGTCCACCAAAAATCATATAATTTGTTATTTGGCAGCCATTTCAAAAGTGTATAGGTTTTTTTTAGACACCCTGTATAGCAGCTATATTTGCAATCCTTTGCCACTACTTGTGAATGTTTGGGACCTTTTGCTAACTCCTGGAGAAGTACCAGGTGAATCTGGACCCAACTCTATAAAAAAGGAAAAATGAAAACCCCCTAACCCCCCCCCCCGTACATCCGCCACTGAGCCTATGTGGCCTCAAATTGTGGTAGCTCTTTTGTGTAATATCCCCAAAATTAATGTAATATTTCCCAATTTATTTTCAGAAAAACAAAAGAAAATGCAACAAATGGGTTTAAGCTCTTGCTTCTGACTTATTTCTGTAAATGTTATTTCTCTGTGAATGGATTATGAATGACATAATCACGTAATAAATCACCAAAATACATATCAAGGACAGGGGGGGGGGCAGAAAATACGACCAAGCCCCCTTTTCAGTTGCATTGTGGTAAAGTTATTCTTGTTTTTTGTTGTTCCTCAAACGATACCACATTTTCTCAAACGTCGATACCACAATTTGAAGGCACATACTACCTAGCAAAGCTGTTTATGGTCGGCATTCCGTGCGCACTTTATGGACGGCCCCTAAGACATGATGGGGCAGGCCATTCCAGTGTTGGACAGTCCATGGGAAAAAGCTATTGGAATATGTGGTTGTCTTGAGTTCTGGGTCTCTGGAAGGATGAAGGGTGTAACGTTTCAGGTGGGGGGTTGGTCTATTTAAATAGGGGGTCCAGTCAACATCAACAAGATTTGCATTTATTTTATACATCATTGTAAGCCGGGCAATCTTTCTTCTGGTTTCGTGGTCGGTCCATTGAAGGGATGATATTATGTCGGTGACACTGGAGTCGCTAGAGTAGTTGTTGAGACACATCCTAGCAGCAGCTCTTTGGACCATATTATCAAGTTGATGTTTTTCTTTTTGTGTACTGGGATACCATGCAGTCGCACCGTACTCCAGTTTTCGTTGGACCAGTGAAAGGTAGAGTCTAGATTTAACATCAACGGTGAATGTTTTGAAGTTACGTCTGATGACTCCCACTACTTTCTTCGAGCTAGTTGGTGATGTTACTAATATGGGCATTTCATTTCAAGTCGCTGCTGAGAGTGATGCCCAAGGGCTGGCTGGAAGTCACTTGCAGAGAATTGTCACATAACTTGTTGTTAAGGGGGATGTTTGGCGTTTTACTTGATGTGAAATGCATTGTGAAACATTTGTCCGTGTTAACAGCCATCTGCCAGTCGAGTCAGTTGGTCAGTCTGCCAGTTGGAGTGCAGTCAGGCATATTGTTGATGTGAACGGAAACACAGTGGGCCAATGACGGTACCCTGGGGGACACCAGACGTCACTTCAGCCGCTGATGACAGTTTTCCATCGAGCATTACACATTGTTTTCTTTGTGTGAGGAAAGTTTGGATCCAGCCGAGTTCATACCGTCTTTTACCATAGTGGTGGATCTAGCAGTCCAGTATGCGGAACATGGTCAAAAGCTTTGGAGAAGTCCAATAAAACAACATCGACTTGTTTTTTTTTTCCGTCAAGGTATTTAGCGATGTCACTATAATTGTGGTTACAAGTTGAGTATCACATCCCCTCCTTTTACGGAAACCGTGTTGGGCATCCACCAGGATGTTCGATCAGTATATTGCTGGTGAGAATGTGTTCCAAGATCTTACAACAAATTGAAGTAAGTGCAATTGGTCTGTAGTTGCCGGTAGAGTTTTTGTTTCCTTTTTTGAAGATTGGTGTAATCTGCCCAGTGGTCAGACTCTGGTTAAAGATGACCCTCAGAATAGGGGCCAACTCTTTTCAGCACATTCTTTGAGTATCCTTGCAGGTAATTGATCGGGTCCAGAAGCTTTGTTTGGTTGCAAATCTAAAAGTTAGTCCTATACATTTTGAAGGCGTGCTGGCCGGTCTCTGAGTTGGACCTCTTGTGTTTATTATATAGTTTTTGAAGTTTACGTTTCATGCGTTTAAGTCTGCTGTTGAACCAAGGTAAGTTATATCTACTAGATGTCATCTTGATGGAGATATTATTTGTCCATCAATTTAAGAAAATGCTTAGCGCGGCTATTCCAGTTTTCTTGAACTGAGTTTTGGTACAAATTACAAATCAAAGTCTTCCCAACAGAAGCTAACTCACTACGCAAAGACGTCATGTCGCCTTTTGTGTATATTGGAAGATCTCACGTCTAGGTGGAATTACTCACGGTGCATCCATCCTGCGTTCGAAGCACTTCAACCAAACCGTGGACAGATTCCTTCCTCCATGACCAAACAAAGGCTTGGATTCAAATTAGTCTGTTACCCGTTTTCTTTTTAGAATTGGTGTTATATTTTCCGAAGGGTTTACATGTACAAGGAAGGTGACAAAATGGATGCGCCACGAATAAGGCCTATTAGCCACTAGCCAGTGACTGCAGCCGTTTCCATAGACTTGTGCGTTATTTGCGGCCGCAGCCAGAGGTTTGGGACACGGACTGAGGCTTCTTCATTGAGAGTGCCGGCCTACTGGACATGCTCGAGTGATTTTGTGTGGACAGTGATCATGTATAAACATGTATAAGTTTAATCTTAGATGTTCGTGCTGGCCTAGTGGTTAGGGCATGGGATTCTGAGTCGCGTGCACCGGGTTCGAGCCTCGTGGCTCGAACCCGGTGCACGCGACTCAGAATCCCGCTTCTTTAATAGTTATTTATTTTTCTTGTGCCACTCGTCAGGTATAAGTAATTTTATAAACGGCTGCGATTTCACCAACGCTTCGTGACTCGGTGGGATAAGCGACGGTACCACCGCTCAGACTTCCGGCAGTCTGGGTTCGATTCACCGATCCTGACTCTCTGATATTGAATGGAACATGGCATGTGCGGACCCTGGCACCGCGATGGTCCAGGGGCCGCCTTGTTTCTCCCTCTTAGTCCTTCAGAGCTTTGTAGTGTGGTAGATTGGTGCAATATACAGCTAGAATTGCTCAGTAAATGATAAAAGCATAAAACTTGGCACAGTTATACTTGAGCCTATACTGAATATTTTCAAAGGTGGAGCCAATGGATACGGTCTATTTCTTAGCAACGGTTACTTAGAAACTGATTGACCCTAGCAACGAGCCAGTTAAGCAGGTTTAATCCTTTCCGAGAGGGTGATGCTATGTGTTTTAGCATCAAAACTACCCAAAGACATGTTTTAGGGCATTATAAGTGACAAAAGAAAAAAACGCATTTGTTTGTTGCTAAGCAACGGATATACCACATCATCTGTCTTTTTATATCTACATTTTCTTTTTGTAAATGATGTTTCCACCTAAAATTGCCTAAAACGTACAGCTGGAGAAAAATGTTTCCGTGTATTACAATCTGTACAATTTGGCATTACTGTTGATAGCCAAATCATAACATTTATTAGTTGCCTAGTAACCTATATTCATAGCAACAAGCTGCGTACACATAGAAAATAATCCCTGCACATTGGGTCCGTTTTTCTCAATGTTCTTATCAATAGAAGGCATATCCTAGAATCAATTAGGGATACGCTATTTTAAACTGACCAAAAAAACCAAAGTTGCTAGGCAATGCATTCATTAAAGCAACCACTTATTTTGGCTCAGATGGATTGCCTCAATTATATTGATTATTCTGTGTAAGAGAAAATGTAAGATAAACGTTTGCCCTTTGCCATTTCTCTTTTCTTGTTTTACTAAATAAAAACCTGGAAGATGTTCACTGTTCCTCTAAGTAGTGAAGTGAGTATCTGGAGCAAGCTTTCATCGATAGTAACAGTGAAAGATAAACCATTCTCCTGTAGGTTGAGTTTAACTCTGATATAAAGTTCTCTCACTTCCCTGGGAATATATTATTTCCTTCCATATATGCAATGACGGGTGGTTTGAGAAAGATTTTCATTGAGATGCATTGCCTGAAATTAAGGGCAAACATTTGAGAAGGGTTTGCCTGATATCAGTACCGGTATGTTTGTTAGTAGTTGAACAGACGAGAGGTGGTTCTTCGGTGGTTTTCACTTGAACTTTATGTTCACGATGAATCTTTTTTTTTTTCTCTGAGAAAAAATCGACACGATTCCGTGGGTTTCTTTAATACTTTTATGTGTAGGATACCCATCCTTGAGAAGCGTGGGTCTTTGAAAATGGTAATACATGTATCCAAAATTTGGATATGTAGGTTTTGGAGGCTTCAGAAGTGAGCTTGAGTGTGGTATGCAATAATCTGATACATTTGATGAAAAGAAAATGACTATGTCATCTCTGTGATGTGCCCAGAAAGGAATCTTGTCCATGAGTGTTAAGATTGTTTTTTTTTTCCAAAAACATGATTACAATGTTATTATCATGTGGATCGGTTTGCAGAAGCACCATGTAACCGGTAAGAATCATTCGTATTTTCGCAATTCTATTTCGTTCGCACTTCTCAAAATATAATAATTATAATGTTATTATCACAGATTTCCGGACTGGCCCAGTCCACAACCAATCTTCTGTCGGTAGAAATGGCGTACGTACCGATTTCGTGCGTACGTACTTTATGGACGGTCCCATTGGACTGGACTGTTATTGTATCTTCCATGATATTTTTGCCCATGAATCTGCATTTCTTTGACAAAAACCAAACTACATATTACCTTAAAGGATGTTATACATGTAGTCCTATATATATATTTTTCAATTTCTAGCAATTTTCAAAGAATTGTTTTCATTGCAATAATACTTCCTGATGACGTCATAAATTTAAATGTTTAGGCGACACGTGTGTTGTCTGCCTGAATGCTATCGTTGCCTTTTATTTCGAGGCGATTACCCAAAACTTTGCAAGAGACATTAACTGAATAAGCACTTAATTGGCGGTATAGACCGATGAAGCTTTCTCTTTGTATGGACAGACCAAGAGTTACAATGCTCGCAACTACTACGTAACCCAAAGCCCATGAACATCGAATTCAATGAACGGCGGAAATTGTGGTGGTGTCCGAAATGGCCTTGCAGAAGCTGTGGCTGCGTATGTAGGCTGTTGCTACATGTATATACATGTATTAGAATTTCCAACTGGTGCATTTCTCTACTTTGTGGCTCATTACTCCTTCCATCAAGCATTACCGGATCTGTAGTTGTAGTTGAGATTCATAAGGTCCAAGTCACATCACCATGAAACATGCTCGACGTCCATTGGCAATACTTGTCCAACTTCGGTTTTGTATTAATAAGCAATAATGTATCCACAACAAATTGACTTCGTAGCCCCAACTAATCATGGTGAAACGTATCTTGATAAAGACGGATCACAAAACAAAACACTCGTGCAATTTCGTTTTACCTTCTTGTCTAACTCTGATGTGAGACCGCATTGTTTCATCCCACATCTTATGAACGCAAGTTTCAACCGGCTTTCTAGCCAAATTGCCGGCAGTAGGGCTAAATTGAAACAACACAAAGAAAAACTACTTCAGTAGACTTGGAAATATCACATGTGAAAATGCTCAACTTTAATAAAAACAGAACAGTCAACATGGAAATCATCTTCAGAAAGAGTATCATGCAGACAGAGTTAAATTCGAAACAGTAAAAGTAAACAGAACTTGAATTCATGACTCTATTACAACTCACAATCCAACAACATGTTCAAAGTATGTTATTCAGATTTTTGGTCGGGGTAATACAATAATTATCTGAATTACTTAACCAACCTCACAAGTAGAGGCCTTTCTCAAGGATTAACCAAGGACGTCGGTCACTCTCACAGTGCCGGTGTCCTTAGCTTTCACATTATAACACTTTTGTAAGATTTTGCATCCATGAGAGAATTTCTCAATGGTTGAGAGTTTTTTTTAGCATCGTGTGAAAATGCCCTACGGTTCCATACAATGTTCAAATCTTAGGTCAGACACTCTTAATGGGTCACACTGTGTGAAAAGGCCATATATGAAAGAAAGAAAACAAAAGAATTAACTAGCCAACAATCAATAAGCTAGTGTGTGAGGACAAATTATCACAGGAAACTACATTTTACACCACTAATTCATCAACGTAAAAGACTACATATGAGATGACTGAGATGTTGCTGCTAACCCAGCACCCACTTCATTTTGCACAGGGTGTAAGACACATGGGCCCCCTACTTCCATGTCCATCTATTGTAATTGTAACACTGAACATTGCAGTTTTAGCATTAATACCATAAACGTACATGTACATGTACAACTACGTGTGTATACACAAACAGACATTTTTTTATAAAAAGGCCTTCTCATTTGACATGCTCGATATAATTTTCAATAAGTTACCAACCAATAATGAATATTGTTCTATCATGCTATTTTGCTTCTTGACCATGTTTTACACTGTATACACATATGCACACACCATTGGAAAAGATTGAACTTTCTATTGTGTGATTGTGAAAATGCTTTTATATATATGAACTATGAGGCTGTGAGCCCATAATCCATTGCAGGAAGGTGTGTTCATGTTTAGTTTTCTTTGAAATCCACAGTGTTCATATACGGATGACAAATCATATAAAATACTGAAATATAGCACAACACTTTTACAGCACTAAAAGTAAACCTGACTGCCAACTGATCAATTGGTATCCCAATCATACACAAATGTCTAGCTTCCTGATTGTGTATTAGGAAATGGAAGACAGAATTTCCCCTCCCAAACACTTTACACACAAAAAACCTCCAAACACAAAACACCCCAAACCCCAACGAACAACCCAAAGCAACTACAATCTACCGTAAACTACAAAACTGCTACTGGAAATAAGCATCAACATAATCATTATAAATGAATGCACTGCTTAAGAGTGGGTCCACGTAAATACTTCATATTTTTGTCCTCGGCCAATTTTTTTTTTTTTTTTAAATGAAAGCACTATGTGAGCAAGCAACAAAAAAATATTTAAAATTTTTCAAAAAAGCCCATTGCCATAGTTACGGGCTATTTCGTGTTTTGGGCATTTTAAGCCAATTTTGCGCCTCAAAAACGGGTTTTGTATCTTATTTTAAAATACAACCAAGATAAAATGCAAAGTTCTGTCACAAAACTACTTATATCATTACAAAGTATCATCCTTGCCCTTACTTCAGATATTTTGAAAATATTTTAAATGCCATCATTATGCTATTTTTAGAACATGCCTTAAAGCATGTTTAAAGAACTTGCAAAATTGGCATTTTTACCCAATTTTTGTCTCTCAAAAAGTCAACTTGCCAGGGGTCTCAGAACATTTTCCTTTTGGATTTGTTTAGAGCCAAGATTGGTCTTTCCATATCTGGTGAGAAAAGTTTGGGGGATTGTATCTTTTGGGGGCAGCACCGCATCAAAAAATGTTATTTTCCCCAAAAATGAAAAAGTGAAAATTGAGGTTTTCCTTCAGCTTGAAGTAATAATACACACAAAAGGAATACTTTGATGAATCTGGAGCCTTTTTTCATTTGTTAAGAGTGAATTGCAGGCCTATGATTTATTCTAATGGATAAGCAGCATTGTTGTTTGCCTAATTGTGTTTTTTTTAACACCCCCCCCCCCCCTCTTACCCTTCTAGCATTCTATTTTCTGATTTTTGTTAGTGGTATGAAAACAAATTAGCAGTACTTGTCAACTTTGCAAACCATTAAACAGAGTTAAAGACTCCAACTAAAGCAGTATTTTCACATTATTTAGCTGCCCCTTTAAGCGTGTCATCCTTAAACATGTTAAAGGTACATCTTTTAAAGATCAAAAACAAAAGAAAAAAGATTTAAGAAATACTGTGGCAGTTTTTCACTGTTTTTCTCAAAAAGGGGGCACTGTATAGAACTGAAATATTTACAGATGACTGTTACTGTATCTTCCTTGATATTTTTGCCGATGAATCTGTATTTCTTTGACAAAAACCAAAGTATGATATTACCTTTAAAAACAGCTTTATTGCTTGCAATTGGTAGATGAAATTAATTTGTTATGGTATATACTCTTATTCGTTAAAAGTGAAGTGCGAGGTTTTACTTCAAAAAGCAGTAATAATATACCCAAAAGGAACACATCAACAATCTATTGCTTTTTTTTTTCAAATCACAATAGTGAGTTGTACGCTTGTGAGTTTGTAAGCCTCTGAATTTATCCTACTAGCTTGTGTGTCGTGCAAACTATCTGTCAACATCGCCCTAAGCTCAGAGAAGTATTTTTCAGCAGTGACAATGCTGGCTGTGCAGTAACTCTTCAGGCAGTTCCTCAATGCTGACAATGCTGGCTGCTACCACAGTGCAGTTACTCTTCAGGCAGTTCCTCCAATGTGCAGACGATATGACTTCTCAGAACTTCAAGATGGGAAAGGTGCTTATGACAGAATGGCTTCAACAATCAAATCTCACATCTGTATCTACATAAATGAAGGCAATGATGTGGAGACACCTGAGCAGTTTCAAAGAGCAGTGGAAAGTAATGGAGGAGTAGCTGGTGTCCAGGTGTATGTTTGTGATACCCAAGGGAAAGTCACTGGGACCAAGCCCATAGAAAATATCACACAGTTGAACAACTTTGAATACATACATGGTGGTGTGCTTGGAAGGTCTATGGTATTGAACCAGCAATTATCATCATCTCACCTCAGCAACTAAGGAGGGTTGAAGCTCCAACACTGATGATTCGAAGAGGCTCTCCAGGTAGCATGTTTAAAGAAATGCGTGCAAGAATACGGCCAGCCCGATAAGCTACAGAGTGAATGTACCTCCGAAGATGCTCTACCTCACCCAGAGCTTTTTCCTCTGCATTGATTCCTACAATACATTTGGTGATAAATTCACCATCTGTTATGTGGAAATCACACTAGATTGTTAGAGAAGCACACACTCCATGACAAAGTGAAAATCATGTACATGTATGTTGAGAAGTTGCAGGCTAGGCAAGATGTAATAATTGGCAGAGACACAAATGTAGTTCCAGCTGAGGGCAGAGAACAAACACTGCCTGCAGGATGGGCAGTGCAGAAACGTCGTCAATCTTAGCCCTTCAACAAAAATCAAAAACAGTTCCTGAATGAAAAATTCAATGTGGGTGAAGTGTGCGGCACAAAATGTGACCATGCGCTTGTTTCAAAAGAAATACACACCAAGAAAGACAGTAAGACACACAAGGAAACAGACAGTTCACTCCTTCAGAGTTTTTGACAGCACAAACAACAGATCTCAAGTTACTTCAGACGACTTGCCTCAAAGGTTAGAGTAGTAGGACCAACAATAGAGGAGGACAGAGACAAAGATCATAAACAGCTCCTGGTGTCTGTTTTCAAGACAGTTGGGCTACAGCATCCAATCATGTTGAACATAATAATATTTGTGAACTTTTCAGATCAGGGAAACACCACACTCTCAGCCTGAAAATGTTGAAAACAGTTTGCCATGACCTTAACATTGGCAGGCAAGATCTGCATGATAAGCACAAGAGGCCAGCTTATGAAGCAGAATTTAAAGAAGTTGTTTAATGTTTGCACCTGCTCAACTGCCAACTAATCATCAACATGTAAATACATGAGGTTTAGGGGTCGGTTACATCATTGGTAATTTCTCCAACATTTAATTTAAATAATGCTTTAGTTCGCAACAAGTCCTCCTTTTTAATAAAAAAAAACAAACTTAAACATGCTGGATTTGTTGGGGGCGTAAATTCACAAGCTAGTAGGATAAATTCAGAAGTTTACAAATTCACAAGCGTACAATTCACTATTGTGATTTGCAAAAAGCAATAGATTTTTGATGTGTTCCTTTTGGGTATATTATTACTGCTTTAGTGCTTTTTGAAGTAAAACCTCACACTTCACTTTTAACGAATGAGAGTACCATAACAAATTAATTTATTGCAAGCAATAAAGCTGTTTTTTAAGGTAATATCATACTTTGGTTTTTGTCAAAGAAATACAGATTCATCGGCAAAAATATCAAGGAAGATACAGCAACAATCCTCTGTAAAAATGTCAGTTCTATACGGTGCCTCCTTTTTGTGAAAAACAGTATTTCTTAAATCTTTTCTCTTTTATTTTTGATCTTTAAAAGATGTACCTTTAAGGATGACACGCTTAAAGGGGCAGCTTGATAATGTGAAAATACTGCTTTAGTTGGAGTCTTTAACTCTGTTTAATGGTTTGCAAAGTTGACAAGTACTGCTAATTTGTTTTCATACCACTAACAAAAATAAGAAAATAGAATGCTAGAAGGGTAGGAGCCGGGGGGGGGTGGGGGTGAAAAAAAACACAATTAGGCAAACAACAATGCTGCTTATCCATTAGAATAAATCATAGGCCTGCAATTCACTCTTAACAAATGAAAAAAGGCTCCAGATTCATCAAAGGATTCCTTTTGTGTGTATTATTACTTCAAACCGCAGGAAAACCTCAAATTTCACAATTTTCATTTTTGGGGAAAATAACATTTTTTGATGCGGTGCTGCCCCCAAAAGATACAATCCCCCAAACTTTTCTCACCAGATATAGAAAGACCAATCTTGGCTCTAAACAAATCCAAAAGGAAAATGTTCTGAGACCCCTGGCAAGTTGACTTTTTGAGAGACAAAAATTGGGTAAAAATGCCAATTTTGCAAGTTCTAAAAACATGCTTTAAGGCATGTTCTAAAAATAGCATAATGAAGGCATTTAAAATATTTTCAAAATATCTGAAGTAAGGGCAAGGATGATACTTTGTAATGATATAAGTAGTTTTGTGACAGAACTTTGCATTTTAGCTTGGTTGTATTTTAAAATAAGCCAAAAAACCTGTTTTTGAGGCGCAAAATTGGCTTAAAATGCCAAAAACACGAAATAGCCCGTAACTATGGCAATGGGCTTTTGGGAAAAATTTTAAATATTTTTTTGTTGCTTGCTCACATAGTGCTTTCATTTAAAAAAAAAAAAAAAAATTGGCCGAGGACAAAAATATGAAGTATTTACGTGGACCCACTCTTAAGTAACATGTAAGATGTAAACCAAGAAGAATGGTTATTTGGCTGGTTAAACTACTGTGCAAAAGTCTATCTAGGGATATATGAAATTCTGATATAATAAATGAAACATGTCCCTGGATTTGGACTCATGTTCTGTTAATGGAGTCATATCCCTCCTCTGTCTGCAGGATTTTCAGGAAAATGACACTTTTCCTTCCTGCTATATGTATCCTGTATACAGCATATTTGACATCCCACAATCTGGATGATGTTTATACATGTAGTGTGGACAAATTGCCCTCTGTCAAAAGATAACTACAGTATATATTTACTTGATTTTCATAGCTACTCTCATGCATGTTATCCAACAAAGTAGAAACCATGTACATGTACTGCCATTGTGACATTGCCCCTTGCTTATGTAAGTCTGGAAGGTCTTATGGTATCTTAATACATAAGGGTTTACTATCAAACAATACCATGAGTGATGAATGTTCAAACTTGTTATGTGGCCTGGCCATAGAGTTAAATAAAAAACTAGAGTGCGCGCTTCGTATTCAATGTGCGTGCTCTTGACACTCTGGCACGGACGCGCAGCCGCCATTTTAGTTGGGGAGACTGAGCAACCGCAGAAGAGTGCAAATACGTTACCCGGATGTTACTCTAAGAACTGCGCACACTGTGCGTGACGCGACGTATATTTTATGCACAGTGCTGCGCGCACGAACCGGGGTAAGAATATGAACGCTCAATTTGAAACGGGACGCGCGCGTTTTCCCTTGTTTCCTTAATGCAATGGCGCTGGCCATGGTTCGAGCAACACGCGCAGAGTGCACACTCTAGTTTTTTATTTAACTCTATGGGCCTGGCTGGCTGGGGTTGGATTTATGGATGAATTAGCTAGAATACAACCATTAACATGCACTGCAAAAGACAGTTTCATGACTTCTCTTAAATTAAAAATTTAACATGGTAAACATAAAAATAACAAAGGTCTGAACTACTCATCTCATTTTGCAGGCAACTGGAGTTTAAACCATTTATGTGTATATGTACAAACACAAACAGCATCAAGAGGGCTAATGTATTTGGTGGAGTAATATTAGGTACCACCCCACTTCAACTGACATTCATTGAGAAAACATGCTGCTTCATTTGCCTTCATCAATACCATCTTAGATGCTATAATCATCTTGCTTCACAAACCTCATCACTTGTTACTGGTACCTGAAAAACAAACAAGAGGAAGAAAAGAACTGCAGCAATTTCAATTTTTGTTTTAGTTTTTACATAATCAAATGTTTACTGAGATAAAACACTTTTCCAAGGGCAACCCTGAATTTATCTTTTAGTGGATTTTGATAGCAAAGGCGTTTGAAGAAGAAAATGGGTCATGTCATATGGAAAGATGCATAGATGTGTACATCATGACCCCTACTTGCACAGAACACAGTACTCTAAAAGGTAGTATTATACTTTGCTTTTTGTCAAAGAAATACAGATTCATGGGCAAAAATGCCAAGACAGATACAGTAACAGTCATCTGTGAAAATTTCAGTCCCATACGTAGCCCACCTTTTGAGAAAACAGTGAAAAACAGCCACAGTATTTCTTAAGTCTTTTCTCTTTTATTTTTGATCTTTTAAAAGATCAAAAAGATTTCCGGTCGTTGTTTTACTAATTTCTGGATAAATACACCATTTCAGGCGGAAACATTTTAACGGTATGTTTCTACCACCACCATCTTTATACCCTGTAAGTTATACGTACATCTATGAACATTTCCGTTTTGGATTCTTACCAAAGTATGATACTACCTTTCCATTTGCAAAAGAGAAAACAAAAGTCAAACCTGGATTGTATCCTGTTGTCCTGGTAACCTTATGACCTTGAGTGCGACCTTGATCGCGTCCATGACCTTCGATGTGATCTATTCCATGATTTGGACCTTGAACGGGATCTAGCACTGTATTCCCCTCTGCGTCTGTCAGGGCTATTTGAAATCAAAAGTAGTATAAAGTTAGTGAAGTACTTCAATATGGGATACACTAGCCTCATTGGCTAATTCTAGGCTCATTTTGGTGCCATTGTATGCATACAGCATGACTAGAAATGTATAATAAAATTAGTATCCATCATTAACAAAAACTAAATGGAAATTAGGGATATACTGTAATTAGCATTTTTCCTATTTGCTTATTCATGACAATGTACTTAAGAGAAATAATTTCCAAATGTTTGCATTAGTTTCATCCAGACTGTGACACATCAGAATCGGCAAGCCAAGCCTTTCATTAAATAATAGTCCTAGTATATCATTGATGCTCTACAAATCTAGAGTGTACGGGCTTGTGATGCACTGTCCCTAACTATCAAAAAGCCATGAACAGTTTGAAATGACATAATGTGAGGCCATTTGAAACTTTTCACTTCCTTCATCACAGAAAACGTGTAAAAACTTTCCAAATATATCTGCATCAAATAACCACAAGGGAAACTGACTGAATTCTGAGTTGTATTCAGGAGGTTGCCGGTTCGAATTCCGCTCCAGTTATTTTTCTTTGTTCACTTTTCAATGACTTCAAATATATCTGCAAGAGATAATATCTCCATTACCATCTAGCATTACTCTACTGGATTTTAATAAGTTGCATTGTCATTTTAGGCATTTGTCTGGTAAAGTAATGCCACCTTAAATGACAGTGCAAGTTACACCACAATGTAAGGTGTGATGTGTAGCACTGTGTAGCAATAGTGAAATCCATTCGACTTGTCCCGGATGTTGTGTATCTTTGGCAATAAGCTGTGGCATTAGCTAAGATGCGCAATTCAGCAAGAATGAGTTAGAATTCTCAGTCTCTTTATAGCAACAATTGCCATATGTCATAATAGTATCTTATTATTACCATGGAGTTATCCTTAAGCTCAGTTATTTGAATATTCACAATGCACACTAAAATGTTCAGTCTGCCCACAAAACCAAGCTTCCTCCAAACATATCCTGAAATTAAATCTTAGTAATTGCAGTGGCCAACGAACAAGCTGCTTAAGACCACATTACTGGACAGTATACAGTATACACTACAACTGAGGATCAAACAGCAACATGACATTGCATGACATTGATCACATTTTTTCCTGAACAAACTCCTGTTACAGTAGTAGATTCCTAAATCTACATGAAAGGTTTTTTCATGACTTTTATTAGTGCTTTCTTTCTTTTAATATTGATTTCATCTTGCAAGAATCACACTTTGAGTTTTGAAATATGTAAATGTAGATTGTAGATCACATACAAGACATAGCATTCCGACCCTGTGAACTTGAACGTTATCTTGTCATGTTGGTTCTTGTAATCACATGACTTCTCTCTATTACGTTTGCTTGCAAAACCTTTAAAACTGTTTTACAGATAACAAAGTCATCTCAATCATTTTGATTTGACTAAAAATAAACTCTTGTGCAATGAATGGATATAAGTTAACCATTTTGCTACCAAATGCCAGAATGAATGTTCAATCAATTCAATTTAATTGTGTCCTATCCTGCCGAAGTGAAAAAACCCGTTCAATACTGAACCAATAGGTGAAAATACAAGAATCAAAGCTTCCTAATGGTTAAGAACAGGGCCCAATTTCATAGAGCTGCTTAAGCACCAACATTTGCTTAAGCACCACAAATCTTGGTGAACAAAATCAACATGCCAGCCAAATTCCCTTGTAAATTTTATGCTCAGCAAACAATGGCCGAATTCAAGTCAAAAGCATTAAACATCACGTGGACATTTGGTTGGCAATCCTGTTTGATCAAGGAAGACTTTCCATGCTTAAGCAATTTTTTGTGCTTAAGCAGCTCTATGAAATTGGCCCCAGGACAGCACACCTATGTAGACCTTAAGTGTTTGTCTTAATAGGGAAAGACTTTGTTCTCTTTGCTTACTACGCAGTAACAAAGACAATCATGTGGTCAATGATGGATGATGATATACATGTACACTGTACATGTAGGTGTGTTGATGTATTTGAGGCAAATTTAACATCTGCAATAATCAAATGTGTTATACAAGTAGTATGTCCATAACATATATATGTCATGTATGTAGATCTTGTGATGATGGATATTGGGATTAATTGTGTTAACATGTTCAATGGCTACCATGGGCTTTATTGAATAGGAATGTTTACTTTATCAGAAAGAAATTAATATGCGGAGCTAGCATACAATGGAGGTTTCGTACACTGGTTACGAATGAACTAAAATGACATGTGATGGGATTTTGGAGAAAAGAAAAAATGAAAAACTCCAATGATTTCAAAATCTGTGTCATCTTTGGAACAGTAAAAAAAAAGGAAAATTCTCACTACATACTCCACATGAACATGTATTGTAATACAAACCAAAACAACCTTGTAGGAACAATACATACACACCCAAATATTCAGATTGGCACTGAGTGGGTTACAAACGATAGCATTTGAGCAGCTGACATATGACCAGTAAGGTACCAGTAGTTGAAGCCATTGATAGACTAATGCACTTTTAAGAATATATTTCATAATGGTAGGAAATGCTGTATCTTGTTTCCTGCAATAATGACAGGATGGGGCTCTTGTTCATCTGCAATACTATGTACATGTTTATCAAGGATGTAGACATCCCATAATAAGATATGGATTCTGTAGATAAATAAAAACAACCTTTTGAGGCCATCCATTATCAGTGTAATATTTGCTTCTAGTGCTTGTATGCACGGAGGCCTCATCATACATACATACATGTTTATATGGCTACAGGAACCTGCTTTGCTTGTGCTGATTATGAAGCCCTGAACAACCACAAACTTACTCTACATTTTCTTCTCTTCTTTTCTTCAACTCTTCTGCGTCTTCTTCATAGAAATCAAATATTCTCATCTATCAAAAGAAGTGGCCAAGGTTTGTTAGATAAAATGCTCTCCTTATAGAAAGTTAGATGTACTGTCTGTATTCATTGTGTTAATGTTAATGCTTAGATTGCTTCACATTGACATCCACAAAGCATTTCACATGGGGGAAGTATGGATATCTGCATGCAAACATTCATTACAAAAACCAAATATTTCATGAATAATTCCATGTCAAATACATGGACTGTATTTGAGAATACATGTAGGCAACTATGATCTCTTCATAAGAGGAGTGCATCTTTGTCTTTTGTTCAGAGTTACAAGTCAGAAGTACATAAACACTTGAGGCCTAAAATAGTATTCAGTTTCAGCTCTATAATTTTGTCTTGTAAATCATAAAAATGTAAATTACAAGACTCACAGGAACAGAAATTCACAAATGATATCTTGACAACAAAAAATGTCTGAACTGATTAACAAATGTATACAGGGTGTCCCAGTCGGGAACCATTATGTTAAAATTAAACTGTTTATCACTTCAAGATTCAGATATGTGATACAGCCATGTCTTGGCTATCACCATGTAGAATTTAAGCATATTGGGGCTGAAATTGGCAAAAATATGACCAATTGAAAGAGTACTCCTTAAAAACAAATTTGCAAGGATAACACGCATAGTGGACAATACGCACATTATAAAATAATGTGTAGGAAAGAAAAGATGAAACTCGGGTTTTGAGGTAGGGTAAACTAATTCAGTCTTAGTTTTTCCCCCCAATTTCAGTCCAATTTTGGTCAAATTCTACACGGCATGCATGGTGATAGCCAAGACATGGCTGTATCATATATCCGAATCTTGAAGTGATAAACAGTTTAATTTTAATAGAATAGGTCTCGACACAAAGTGTTGCGTTTTTTGGGGGACACAATGTATAATGCTAGAGGGTATGACCGTATGGGCAAAATGTGAAGTGATCATACTGGATGATGCACTAAGGCATCCTATGTGCAAGAAAAGGTTATTACTTACAAACATATTAGGATAATCGATGTGTGCTAACCTGCACAGTTTGTTATAGCCTTGAGACATGTGTAATTTATTCATCATTACATGTATATAGTTAGGGTTAGAGTCATTGTTTCTAGGTCCCTTACTTATACAGGACATTATGCAGAGGGTTTTCAAGTCAGCCCATAAGGTCATTCACATCTATGGGTTTATTGGATGGAACCAAACAACAGTACAGCAACATGATAAGAATACAGACTTACTACCAGCAAATACCAGCAAAACAGGCATAGATTAACCCATCTGTTTGCCCCTGAGACACAATCTTAACATTTACCAAACAATATCAAATATTTGTATGGGCGAACAATTTAGTGTTCTGCTATATTTGTAGCATTAAACAATGGAAAATAAATGCGTGACTTCAGACTGCACTTAGTATACTTGCTTTCTGAACAAAATACAAAGATGACACAGGTAAAATGAAGAGTCAAGAATATGCCTTGCTTGTATTGTATGGTGAAAGTAAAAGGATACATACAAGAAGTGCATCCTTTAAGTAATGCAGTAAGCAACCAAATTGACCTCAAGGTCTGTCAATGTATTATTCTATGGTAATGGTTTCTTTTCTTACAGACAGTACATCTACTTCAGATTGCAGAAGTCATGCTTTGTCAGAGGGACATCATATAGTGCATGTAATGATGGGATGATGATGTACTTACAGGGTAGGCTGGCCCATGTAGATGCCTGGAGTTGGGGTGTGTGCTCGTTTTGTTATTGAAAAGTCAACACGGATTCGCCGACCATCAATTTCCATCCCATCAGTTCGCACCTTTGCCTACAAAAAACAAGAAATTGGCCAAAAAGCTTAACTACTGATCACAAATTTATAATGAACTTATATATGACTTATATCTAATGAAATAACGTTTTGATTTAGACTTTATTTTCATTTGTCATGCATTTGTTTAAACAAACATGAAACCTAATTTCCTGATGCACTTATATTAACTAGTAATCAATATGAACAGAGTTAAAAACCAAGCACTTAGTGTCCAATGCACTTTTCCGTACAATACATGTATGTATTCCAAATACTGTAAATGAAAGTAATAATGCAATTTCTCACGGAAATAATCTGATTTAGAAACGTTATGTTGAAACTGACTTACATCTCTTGCATCATCCACGTTTTTAAATGTAACAAATGCAAAACCTCGAGATCTTCCAGTCTGTAACACAACAAAATTGTTTGAAGCAAAATAATTAGCAAATAACAAAACAAAGGGCATCAACGATGGGGGGAAACACAATGGGTAAATATACTGATATAGACAATGGGTACATATATACAGATATAGACAATGGGTATATACAGATATAGACAATGGGTATATATACAGATATAGACAATGGGTATATATACAGATATAGACAATGGGTACATATATACAGATATAGACAATGGGTATATATACTGATATAGAGTAGAATGAGAGGGAAACCAACTCCTAGGGCTAGATTGTGTGGTACACTATTCCAATAGCTTGTTTCACAAAGCCTTTAATACACCACAAAGAGGTACCCAACTGTCACACATCTTTATTATTCATTTCATGAAAACTTGCAACAAACTGCCCACATGTAGGTGTCAAACAAGGCTAAAAGAACCTGCAACAAATTGCCTACATTCACACAAGCTGCTAACTGCTATCTACATGTACTTAGCTAGCTCCAAAGCAAGCAGCAATGTCACCTTCACTGCTAAGTGCTAACTTTGGCATGCAAAGTTCGGAGCTCGAGTCAATGTACATGTAGCATACGCTTGTTAAATATCATCATTTTGTTCAGACAACATACAACACTCATACCTGCCGACATTTTAAGATGACATATCTTACAAATGGATTGCAAAAATCTTATTTTCACTCAAAACTTCAGTAAATACATATAAGATGTATGTACAAATAATTACAAAAATCTAAAAAAATCTCACTTTGCTATTTTTTTATAGTCAAAAATCTTACTGAATCTGATAAAATCTGACTGATTGACAGGTACACAGCACTTAAAATCAGTGAAAGTTGTGGCATAATTTTGTGGTGCAAAACAGAAATTCCGGCCTCTGTAACTCTGATGAATGGATGAAAAGTAATCAATGTATAGAACTTACACAAGGATCAAGTTATACACAAGTTATGCAAATGCACAAGGTACCATCAGATAGACTGCTTTGGTAAAATGTTGTCACGGGAATGATAAAATCATTATTTGCTATATCCTAAAAGATGGCTAAACAAATCATACTTTAAAAGGTAGTATCATACTTTGGTAAGAAACCAAAACAGAAATGTTCACGGATTTACGTATAACTTACAGGGTATGAAGATGGTGGTGGTAGAAACATATCCTTACAATTGTTCCGCCTGAAGTGGTGTATTAATCCAGAAATTAGTAACACAACGACCACAAATCTTTTTGATCTTTAAAAGATCAAAAATAAAAGAGGAAAGACTTCTGAAATACTCTGGCTGTTTTTCACTGTTTTCTCAAAAAGTGGGCATTGTGTGGGACTGACATTTTCACAGATGACTGTTACTGTATAAGATCTGTCTTGATATTTTTGCCCATGAATCTGTATTTCTTTGATAAAAACCAAAGGATGATATTACCTTTAAATCTGGGAATCAACTTGCCTATTACCTGCAACTGATTATGACAAAGGCATTCAAAAGAAAGAGTTTTCACAAAAAATGTATTCTGAAGCTCTGCAAACTAATGTATGAATAAATACCTAATTGTATTCAGTCTTATGATCTTACCTGATGATCATAAACCACATTGTTGTTCTCTAGAGGACCATATACTGAGTATACATCCTTTAAATCCGATTCTGTAGTATACAGACTCAGACCAAACACTCCAAGACAGCTGTTCTCAGATGGATTTTCCTGGCAAAGTTTTGGGAAAAAAACCCACATGCTATTCAGCTAATTTGTGCATTTCATTGAATTCTAAGGGATTATGTTAATTAAGTGTAACATCAAATAAGGAAAAGAATTCATATCAATTTATACAAAGCTGAACAAATAATTTCCAAAAGGTCATTCAAAATTATTGACAATATTGATTTTGCTTCAAAGTTTAGGTAAGCAAGGAAATGCATTGTATTAAATGGGAAATAAAACCTTTACAGTCGAACCTCATTAATACGAGCTCTCTTAAGACGAGATCTCGGTTAAGACGAGCATATCACGCCGGTCCCGACCGAGTTGTGCACTTTTTTATGGGGAAATATTTGCTTAATACGAGCACTGATAATACGAAAAACCTTTTAATACGAGCATTTTTGGCTGACCCAGTTGCGTGAAAGTCATTGTAAACAACCCATTTAATACAAGGATTTTTTAATCTGCGGCTTCTTTTGAAATCGATTGGCGAATTTCTTTGTACAGATTAAGAAAAATCCCACCACCCATCAAATCGAAGTTGTTTCATGTTACCGAAAGGAAATTTCACCGCAGCGCTAATGCCCACTAATCCCCTCCTGCGGTTTTACCAGCGGCTTGCCCAGTAGAAAGTGTAAACAAAAAACAGACAATGTACAGCACATCGTAGTTTTTTTTTTTGTGCGTGATCCACATGGGTTTTTTTTTGGGCTGTCACGAAGGTGGCTGTCCCGAAGGTGGCTGTCCCGACCGAGGAAAACGGCTAGATAGGTCTTCCATTTTGTCGATTCGTTTTCGTAAGAAGAAAAGTTTTTCTTTTTTCAAAAATCAAACCAAAGTCCATGCTAATTTGTAAAAGGGATTTTGGTCAACAAATTCTTCAAAGTGTAGCCAACATGTATCCGAACAAAATAACATTCCATGAACGGAGCCGAGTGCCGACGATCCGACTACGGCCCGACCAATCGGCCGACCGCTGTACGTTCACCCAATGTTACAGCTACACGTGGTTACCAATACACGTGATGATGTGGCTAATTATAAACTGCAGCATGGGTTTCATTCATGTAACGCTTCCGCTGATAGGTCACCGTTACAAAGTGCTGACATAGCGCAAATTTAGTGATTGGCTGCATGGAGTCAGGGAGGGAAAAAAGCAGATGTTGGGCTGCAAAAAAATAGCTGACATCATAAAAAAATAATCCGTGTAAAAAAAAAACCCACCATGAACGCACTTATTATTTTAAGTTAAAAAAAGGCGCCCTCTCGTGTCCATAAAAATGTCGCTGGTACCCCGCGGTGCCAATTGCTTCATACTGCACATGGTTTGGCAACCAACTTGTCTGAACATGCCGTGCTTACGTTCGTTGCTGTCATCCACTCGCAATTTTTCATGTTGTCTTCGTGCCAATCTACTTGGTTTTGATTATTCTTGCATATTGTAATGAAATCTCTTTTACATCCGTGACAATTGAACAAAATAAAATTTATCAAGCAAATTTATTAAGCACAAATTCCTTTAAAATGTAAACACGAATTTGACACGTAATTATGGGTTACCAGAGGGATAGTGCATGCTGTATGTGCAGTGTACTGCACACACGTGCATTTCGGTTGACAAAATATGGATCCCGCATAATACGAGGCCCCGCTTAATACGAGCATTTTAGGTAAGTCCTGGCGACCTCGTATTAACGAGGTTCGACTGTATAAAGTTACCACTTTATTAGAAACCACTGTCAATGGGAGACTTTTGAGAACCGGTCTCCAAGTCAACAGCGCACGCACAACAGTGCATGCGCAAAACAACCCACGCATGCTCACAATTGCGTGCGCTGTTGACTTGAAGACCGGTTCTCAAAAGTCTCCCATTGCTTTTGATAAACAATGACTTACCCTATTCCCTACATGGCGTCGTCTGTCAGAAAAAGGAGAAGTGCTGCGTTCACGTCTAAAAAGTTTAAAAGGGTATTAACCTGTGTTAGTTCAAGTCGGCTAATAACAGAAATGGGCATTGGCTCTGGCCCTCATTAAGTTCCTCAAAGTTATGATAAAAACAGCTGCATGATATCAATTAAAGGGATGGTACAGAATTGGTAAGACAAAATACACTTCAAGATCTCAGATTCACATAAAACTTACACAGTATAATGGTGATGATAGGAGAAAACATCCCATGAAATATTTTTGTCTGAAATGCCATATTCGTTGAGAAATAAATGAAACCATTTTCCAATTGGCATAAATCGCTTCGAAGCGTTTTATTATGAACGCATAATATCGTTGAAATGTGTAAACAGATTTTCACTATTTTCTCGTGACCCAGATGGCTGATTGACCTCAAACTTCTACAGGTTTGTCAATTAAGGTATATGATGGATTACATAATTTGCTTTCACCATCAGCAACAGTTTTGTCGCAAAAACCAGTTCTGTACCATCCCTTTAAGAGCCTTTAAGCACAAAATTGCACCATAAACAAATATGTTTGTCGGGGGCAACAGAACAATTCCCTGCAAGTGGGACTTAGTTTGAACGCAATGTAAGAGTACCTCCTACATCAGATGGTGATATCAAATAAAATACCAAAATAAACCATACCTTCGGTAATGCGGTCGTCTTGGAGATGGAGACCGGTAACGATGTCTGTCACGGTCTGCATAAGATGACCGATATCTATAATTATCTCTGGACCGTGATCGTCGGCGGCTATCATAAGGGGATCTAGAATGGGAGCGACGGTTCCTATGTCTTGAGCGTGACCGTGAGTGTGAGTGGTAGGTTGGACGTGGTGATCTGGAGTATGATCTGCTTCTTGAATAAGATCGGTGTCTGTGTGATCTGGACCTTGTCCTGGACCTTGATTTATCCGACCAAGAATATGACCTGGAGCGAGAACTGCGCACATGTTTGTGTCTGTGTCTCTGTGGGAGGACAAAAGAAAGAGGAGTTTAAATGTTGCTGAATCAAGGAATGGACTGATAATTTACAATACACTGATGAAAATATCAGCACCTTTTGTTTTAAGCAGCTTGAGCCTTGATGACTGTCTAAACATGACTGTAATGATACAAACATCCCTTTGAAATAAACTTAAACACATACAGTGTACTACAAGTATATATTTGTGCCTGAAATGCTGTGGGTTTTTTTCTGTTTTTTTTTTAAGGAAAAAATGAAACGATTGCCAAAATTAGTTTTATAAAGTGAAGTCATCTATTTTATTAAAACCTCATATAAAAGTGATCCTTCATGTGAATGCTTCGTGCAAAGCAAAAAGTGATGTCACGACTGGATATTCGCAACAAATGTTTGTACAAAGTTGAACACAACTCAATTGATTGAATTGTTTGTTGCAAATTGATGACCTCAATTTGTTTTGCTTTGCGATTCACATGAAGTAATGAGTATGAATCAGGTTTTATAATAATATCACTTCCCTACTGGCCGATTCACAGTAGACAAATCTCAGGATTGATTGAAAACTAGTGACAATACACACTGCACCACGTCAATGCCATCCAACCCTGAGATTGAGCTGAGATTGTCTACAACCTGGGTTGAACTCAAGTGATGTGGCCTAATGGTCTGGCGTGCCGAACTCAAAGTCTTGTGGTCAATCTACACATCGTGGATTCAAAAACAGTCATGGGCTAGTGGTGCATGCATCCTTGGGCAAGACGCATGATCACATATTGCTCCTTTTAACCCAGGTGTAAATGGGTACCTGCGAGGGTAAAGATGTCTTTGTGCGCTTTAAAGTAGACGGAGCTGTATACTCCCCAGGGAGTTGAGATGGTACTTTCAGGAATGTAAATTATGACCAAATGACCAGGGATAATAATATGTGCGCCACGAGTGTCTTTGGACAAATATGTGCGCAAAATAAATTCAGAATTATTATTATAAGTCACTCAACAGTCTCCAATTCAGGACTGAGATATTCCAACCTGGATTGAGCATTGTGGTGATTTGTCTTATTTGATACAATGATCATGCATTGTGAGTGTAACACAGCACAAGCTTGTCTTGCTTTCTGTTCTCAGTTTCTCAATGTTCGTGAAAGCATAAAAAAGTACACTGCAAGTTACACACATGCATAGTCTGCAGAGTACAACGTTCAGGTCTAATAAACATTGATCAATGGGACAATTATTTGCATATGTAGAACCTTAGTCCTGGAAAACTCTAAATTTGGCACAGGTTTACAATAGCGCCCTGTTCCTATAAAAGAGGAGCATGAGCCTACACTTTGACTCACAAACAAATAGTTTGTTTTGACTGTTTTGTGTTAAGTAAACTAAGGTTTTGGAAAGTTGGCAGGGTTTTGAGATTTCTTAGGAAACTATTAAAGGGAGTCAGCGACATGAAAAACGAAAACATAACAGCACATGCACCAAGTGCCAACTCACTGCAAAAGTGGTCGAGTTGTGACTCATTTTCTTGGTGAAAAAAGCATTCCAAGAAACTAAATTCAAGAAACTAGCAAATTCAAAAAGAACAATGGTTGCTTAGTTGTAGAAAGTTATTTTTGAATTTTACAAAACAATTTAAATTAATTAAAACAGGGTGCTAATGTAAACAACCATTAGGCTCAATACGGGCGTTTCACAACAGTGCGCCACCTAGTCTTGTCCAAGACGTTGATTATGCGCTAGTCCCTCCAAACAATTACCCGACCCACGTGAACAAAGTGGACCATTCCACCGCCCTACGAAAAAATAACGTCTTGTCTATTTGCTCTGGTGTCACGTGACAAAGACTGAGCGTGACCTCTGTGGGCAAAAATTGCATATTCGTTGAGGTCAACAACGGGGTGCAATGCGCTGTTTTGGTCAGCGTCCAATCCACGCACGTGGTATGGAGTGATACCGTGTGCATATCACGTAATGACACCTGATGACGGTCGTTTGAAACTCAGTAGCAACCGTTATTGCCTTGGAGCAATAACAACATAATAGCTCCATGGTCATTACCAAAGCCATGGCTTGATTATACTTCGATCAACTGTCATGCGGCACAAAAAGATTTCGAGAAATTGTAGGATATGAATAAGCCGTATTTTACAGCTTTTTGGGGTATCCTCGGGCTTTTGTTATTCGTTATTTATTGTGTATGTCATGTGTACAGTACTTTTGTATGTTGCCAAAATAAATGAATGAATGAAGGGATGAATGAAATAATTTCACTGAAATATGATACCATGGAGTCTGTTCCCGGGCTCCATGAAGACACGGAATGATTTCGAGGGGCACGGTTAGTATATTTATTCCATTCCCAAGTTGTCTAAGAGCCTTGTTGTTCTCCGGAAAACTCTCGAATCCCCGACATTTGTGTTGCAAAATCCAAGGCCTCCAAATTCAATACGATTCGTCCGTCAGCAGCCATGGTACGATATCAATGTAGGCCTACATGTACGGCACATGTAATTTACAAGTACTGTTAATACACGTGTGTATTCGTACTGCATATTATGCTTGCGACGTCGTTGCGGTACTAGACTTCATTCCTATGCAAATTTTCTAAATATATTATTAATGCAAATAAGGCTACGTCATGATGCGCCGACTTCGCGGGGGGTTATTGCCCGGAATTTTCCGGGCAGTTTGGAGTTAATGGACAAGACGGTATTACAGGCTTGTGTGTGTGGCGTAGACGTTATTTCGGGTCGTTTGTTTTGTTGACACGTACACGTACGTGCGATCTGTTGGCCAGGTACAACTACGTAATACTGTCTTGAACAAGACTATGCGCCACCATGAGTTTGCAACACGTTGGCCAATTTAAAAATTGGCTGACTCGCCCCCGACCGACTTTTGTGTTTTTGTCATTATGATGATGTCTTTGAGTTTTTGAGACTATCTGACTCTGAGAAATATCATAATTTTTTAGCATGCCTTCCTGGTTCTTAATTTCTTATGTTTTATATTATATCGCAGGTACCCGGGTACCCGCCCGTTTGGGCAAAGGGTACTCGGGTCCAAAATTACCCGTGAATGCACAGCCCAAGTAGTAGTACATGTACATACATGTACATGTACATAAATGCCTCTCTGAAACATAGTCTTGGGAATCCTGTAAAATCACACTGCGCATGCATTACTTTTAAATCAGGCACAGCCTAATATAGTATTAACATACATGTACATGTATATGTGTAAAGAATATTTAACGCTTTTTCTACAGGTATTGTTCGTCAGTGCAAACCAGTACTTGATACAGCCGATTCACAATAGTGCGCCACCATGAGTTTGCAACACGTTGGCCAATCACAATGCACGGAAATAATTTTGTCGACAAATTGCCCATCTTTCCCACATGTCCCTCATTAAATTTTGAAAATGAAAAACTTGTGCTGGCTAAAAACTTGTTTTCTGGGCGTCTGACTTTATTTGGCTTGCATACAATGGGGTTCTCACGATAATAAACACAATTCCTCTTCAATCTCCACATTTTGTTTGGCCAAACACAAACATGAGATAGGCCTATACTTTAGGCTACCTACATCATACATGTAGCAAAGTTTGCTTTCTGTACATAGGCTATAATTATAACAAATGTAGGCCCTAGTGTTTTTACTTTTAGGTGTTTTAGGCCTACTTAAAATAGGCTTATTACTGACCTAGACTATTACTAGTAAAACTAAGAAAAACACCTAAAACAAGTCTGTGTAAGTAAAGTTATACTGATTCGCTGCAGAGGTATAAGTGTATGTTTGATGCCCCGAACCATGGAGGTATAAAAAGGATGCCCGAACACAGTTAGGAACTTGGGACTGCCCCGAACACAGTTGGGGCAGAGGCACAGTTGAGACATAGGCTAACACTAACACTTATAACAGGCCTACTCCATTAGAATGTCAGACAAGTCGACTTGAGACAGGTCGACCGTTGAGACAGGTCGACCGGTGAGATAGGCCGAGACAGGTCGACCGGTGAGATATATACCGTGTATCGAAGCGTTTCACGGCTTCCCGTGGGCTAAACGCACGCTGACTAAAGGTATCGTCCGCGGTGAGATAACACAGGTCGTCCGCTGTATTCGTGCCCGTGTATCGAAGCGATTCACGGCTGATCCAGTGGGCTCAACGCGCGCTGATGGTCCCGTCCGCTGAGACAGGTCGACCGGTATATGCATGCCGTGTATTCAAGCGATTCACGGCTAATTCCGTGGGCTAAATCCACCACAGGCCTATGTGGTGGATTCAATTTGCTAAAATTATGAGCTGGATTTTTAAGCAGGGAAAGCAGGGAAAGCTTCACCACTGTAGATTTTATTAACAGGTTGGATTCAGGGTAGTGTAAGGAAAATTCTGACACTTGTTTTATGCTTGCACGCGAAATTATGGTCATAGAGTGAATTTTTTGGTGCCCAATGCACCACTCGTATAGCGTAAATTAAGATGGTGGTGGGAGAAACATACCGTTAACCTTGTCCGCCTGAAATGGTGTATTTAATATACAGAAATTATTGAAACAACGACCGAAAATCTTTTTCAGCTTTTAAAAGATTAGAAAATAAAATAGAAAAGACTTCAGAAATACTGTGGCAGTTTTTCACTGTTTTCTCAACGGGATCAGCCGTGAATCGCTTCGGTACACGGCATGCAGATACCGGTCGACCTGTCTCAGCAGACGGGACCATTATTCAGCGCGCGGTGAGCCCACGGGATCAGCCGTGAATCGCTTCGATACACGGCATTTATACACCGGTTGACTAAGTCTAACACCAGACAAGGTCCTTATTCAGTGCGCGTTGAACGCAATGAATAGCTTCGATTCACGGTATATATCTCACCGGTCGACCTGTCTTACCGGTCGACCTGTCTCACCGGTCGACCTGTCTCACCGGTCGACCTGTCTCAACGGTCGACCTGTCTCAAGTCGAGTTGTCCCACCGGTCGACTTGTCGGCGATTGTGGGTTGACGGGATCCCAAAACACATTGATTAAATGTTTAAATGGTTAAAATTCAATTTTCTTACGCGCTTCTTGTAAACTTTAAAACAGACCGTCTGATCGCGTGAGGCCATTTTGTCTGGTCTGGTTAGTCTAGTGCCCAGACCCAACAGATCAAGAGTCCTCAAAATGTCAGAGTGGAAACCAGACTATTCTCGTCTGCGGCCGTCCGTGCGGCGGTGAAATGTTACAATCTTGGTTACCGTTTTTACCCCATAATTTCCCTCAAAAATCAAAGCCCTGCCCTCTTTCCAAAAATTTAACCTTGGTAATATAGAGGAGGAGACCAACAAAGTATATGTAGGTAAGTTACTTTTCAAAAAGTAGTTTCCTTTCCTTTATAGTTTTAGGACCCGTCAACCCACAATCCCCGACTTGTCTGACCCCTCTCCATTACTACTCGGTACGTCAGTGCGGGTGCCAGTCAACTCGGTCCGTAACCAACTCGGTCCGAGTCAACTCGGTCCGTGACCAACTCGGTCCAAGACCAACTCGGTCCGAAGCCAACTCGGTCCGTGACCAACTCGGTCCGTGGCCAACTCGGTCCGAGGCCAACTTGGTCCGTGACCAACTCGGTCCGTGACCAACTCGGTCCCTATGGGAAAACGTACACAAACAAGAATCCAGTATGCAGCAGCAGTGTACAACATGTAGGCTGCTTGCATTAATGTTTGTTAATGTCACTCATCATAACATATATGTTTTGCTTGTGGCTGAAACCGTGAAGAAATAAATTATGTCTTATTAATTATGTTGATACCATAATTATTTGATAAAATGGCACAATCCAATTTTAATTAAAATATCAATTAAATTATACACGAAGTCAAATGCCTTATGAAAACGTGATTTTTATGTTTAAAATTAATAAATCAATTAATGAATAATAATGATGATTGTTTTGTGTTTTTTTAATTTTTAGCTTTGTTTTAATTAATCTGTGTATATACATATATATGTATATCTTATAAGATTTATAATTGGCAGGTGTTTGGGAGTGGGAAGGCACGTCTTTTGATGACAGGTTTTTTTTGTTGTTTTTTTTCACTTTCTGTCATTCCTGGGCAGCAACTGCCAATGTATTTTTTATTCTTATAATGTTTTTAAGGTAATAAATGAATCAATAAATAAATAGGCCTAAATAAATAGTTAAATTCACGCAATTTGCGAGACTACGTACTCGTTTTACTGCAACAAAATTACCAGACGTTTTTGCGTGCATTTTCCCATAGGGACCGAGTTGGTCACGGACCGAGTTGGTTACGGACCGAGTTGGCCTCGGACCGAGTTGGTCATGGACCGAGTTGGTTACGGACCGAGTTGGTCACGGACCGAGTTGACTCGTACTGAGTTGGTTACGGACCGAGTTGACCTGAAACCGTCAGTGCAGTAGACAGTACCGTACGCGTTGTACACTATCTGATGAGCATATGATGAGTGATGTGTTACGTACTATACTACCATAGAGGAAGGAAACTTCCTCTATGGTACTACGTAGCTTACAATAGTTACAAAGCTATAATTTAAGCTTACCCGTCTTTTCTCTTCTCTGTCACTCATGACGACAACGTTAATTTCACACAATATATACTGATAATGAGCAAATAACAAGAAATCTGCCAGAAATTTCACCAAGGTAAAAAAAGATGACCTCGAAAAAAACTAGATCATTCTAAGAACGCTACTTCGGCACCGTGTATCAAACGGGTACTATGGCTGGGTTACGGCTACAGCTAACGCTCAGTGTAGTGGCTTCCCACTGCATGCTATAGTGCCTAGTCGTAGCCGTGACGCGGCTTATACCAATTTGGGTCCCAAACGAATTCAGTCCGATTACAAAAGACTCTTTCCCCATGTGCGCGCGTGCGCGCCAAGCGAGAAAATGGCGTCAGTACAGTAAAGTGACTGCTGACTGCTGACTGCTGACGCTGAGGCAGGGCATTCCTCAGATCTGTAGCCTGTAGGCTTACTGTAGTCTGTGGACGTGGTGTACATATGTAGCCCTCCTATGTTGGAAAACTGTGAACTAAGTTAGTATTCACGTGAGTAGCCTGATTTTAGAAGTGAAGGTTAAACGTTAGTCACTCATGTTCTATAATCTAAGGTAGGCCTAGGCCTAGACCCAGTAACTGGGGCGCTGAACTCCCTTTTTGACTTTTGGGGTTGACGGTCGGTCTAGCGCCCCAGTGAATTATATTGGCCCAGATGTGTCGTACACAGGAAAAACAAAATTTCACGGCACTTCCGCCGAAAATGTCCCCAAACTACACCAAAAACATCACAAACAGAATTGAAACTCGCTCCATTGCTTCTACGAAAGTCAAAGATGAAATACAGCATATTCATTTGTACTCACGATCATTCCTTGTGATGAAAATCGACCTTTTCTGACGAATGTCCAGACGAGAACGTAAAAAACGGAATTTAATTTGTGTGGCTCTGCTCCACACAAAATGGCGGTCCTACGTCATCGCATGAATATTAATTTTGGTAATTTCCATACTATGCGGACGTGTCGATACGTAGATCACTTTCCCTCCGCGCACAGCGAAAAATCCCTTACACAATTGGCACGAAACGGCCAAAAGAGGGCGTCGCGATCATCTCATTATGTGACGTCATCGCACTGACCAAAAATGGAAGTTTTTATGAATGAAACTGACGCGCATGGGCACATACTCAGCCACTCGAATCATTGACAGACCTCGCCACGATCTTTTGAATGGAACCAAAAACGACCTTTTGACCATTTTTCGTGGTGTCACCCGCCGATGTTCGAGAACTCACGGACTCCGCAGTCGTATATTTGAACCAATTTTACCGCGAAACTTCGCCACCATCTGAGCGTGATTGTAGGTCGTTGAATATTCATAGCAACATGTGTTCGGTCTGTTGGTTGTGCTTATCATGGTCGCCCGAGTTGTCGTACGGCCGACCGTTGGTCGTTTCGTAGTCGTACACCGTGTGTGCTTGAATAGGCACATCGCGTAATGCGTGCTCCGTACGTGTCTGCAACGGCCCTACGTGCGTGCGTAACGAGTTGGGCCAGCACATGGTTTCTGTGACGTCACGAGCACTGCCTTGCGCATTGACCAATCAGCGCGGCGCTTGTCACAAACGGCACTGTTGTTATGGGGCCGGGAATTTTGCCGAGGCAAAGTGATCTACGTATCGACACGTCCGCATAGTATGGAAATTACCAAAATTAATATTCATGCGATGACGTAGGACCGCCATTTTGTGTGGAGCAGAGCCACACAAATTAAATTCCGTTTTTTACGTTCTCGTCTGGACATTCGTCAGAAAAGGTCGATTTTCATCACAAGGAATGATCGTGAGTACAAATGAATATGCTGTATTTCATCTTTGACTTTCGTAGAAGCAATGGAGCGAGTTTCAATTCTGTTTGTGATGTTTTTGGTGTAGTTTGGGGACATTTTCGGCGGAAGTGCCGTGAAATTTTGTTTTTCCTGTGTACGACACATCTGGGCCAATATAATTCACTGGGGCGCTAGACCGACCGTCAACCCCAAAAGTCAAAAAGGGAGTTCAGCGCCCCAGTTACTGGGTCTAATAATTACCCATCACAACTTTTTGTTTTATTAATTCTGTCATTTATCAAAGTTATGTGTGATGTGGATTACCTTATCATTTTGTTAATCATTAATTTGTGTATCAACTTTATGCAGAGTTGCAGACTCTATTTTAATACCCTCATTTTTAACACTGCATAAACAAATACTTTATCATCAAATAACTAATTACCTTGCATCAGACCATTGTGAAACATTATTAAAACAAATATCATCGGGGATTATATTCTTGTCTTTTCCAGTGTATTCAGACATACACGTAAGGCCACATAAAAAAAAAAAAATAAATTGTTTAGCGTCCACCTCTTCCAAATTTTCTAGGTAGGGAGGGAGGTTTTTATTTTTATTTTTTATTTTAAGGATAGAATGGCAACATGCCTGTGGAAGAAAAGATACATGGTATTCATGGTCAGAAAACATGTTAGGAAGATACTGAAGACCATAGAAGCTGTCAAGCTAGATATCTGACCATTGGAAATTTCAGTAGACTAGAGAAACCTAAGTATGTAGACTTGACTCAAGTCGGGTTACGATAGTTCTAGTCATGTGCTCGGCTGATATTCCTTCAGTCCGCCACATCGGTACAAATTTCCGGAACGTTGATTATCAAATGTCCCTTCCGCTTAAATTTGTACATTTTTCGCATGCTGCGGCTTCTACCCCAGGTGGCCTTCATGATGTTTAGTCCGAAAATTACGGTAGATATTAGCGCACACTGCTTTTACATACAAGAAATAATTGTTTCCCCCAATATTTATTTTTTTTGAGACAAATAAAAAAAAATAAAAAAAATACAGGTCGGGCTCATATCGGAGGTCGGGCGGGGACGCTAAACAAGTAATTTTTTTTATGTGGCCTAATCTGCTTTTTGCAATTTTATTTCCACATTTGATACATTTTTCATGATTATAAATCCAGCTCCAGTCAGTTTTTGTTATTCATGTGTAAATGATTTAAATCAATCTCGTCGATTTTTCCTTAATGATTTTATTTCATGATTTCAATATTTTTCCTTATGTTGAGAACCATACAGCTGGTGTAGTATGTACAAACAGTACATGAGTGTGAGGGCCACTTGTGTCAGACAATTTATAGGTACTACTTAGTGC